>QODF01000036.1:1466211-1483868 GCA_024372805.1 Oostethus manadensis | reverse complement strand
TTTCACAATTTGAAACAGAAACTTTACACCTGCAGCACCATGGGGGCACACAAATAAACCTCTACGCTCAATACCCATGCTAAAGAAACCCACGGCGCAAGGCATGCTGGGTAGCCGGTGTCCTTCTCCCAACGTTTTGCCGCGTTTGTCACATTTTTGCTTGATTGCATTTTATGTTGAGGAGGTCGTCAAGTAAACAAGGAGGAGTTACCAGGAGTTTATTGTTCATGGTTCATATTGTTGTCGTCACTGGACTACCCAGCATGCCTTGCAGGCGACTGGAAATAACCATGTGGCCCTTGAGTCAAAACGTTTGCCCATCCCTGTCACCCCCTGCCAGGGATATTTTCTACTACAACACTGAAAACTTTGTCAAAGCAATCAAGGCTGGAAGAATACCACAAGCTACCCAGCATGCCTTGTGGCGGGAATATAAGGGTGGTTTTTTTTGGCATGGGTGTTGATATTTAATCGCATGCCCACATGGTTACAATAACACAGCAAGTCATGTTGCTGGCTACACTTTTGACCAAAGGGTGGAGGTGTTTGTTTTTATTATTTGGAAATGCCTGCCAGGCCGGGTTAACCCCCATCAGGCCCGCCAAGCATCTGTTCTGGCATATTAGTGTGGTCATTTACTGGACTGTATAGAAAATGTCCAATCTATACGTCCTCAGCATGTGAGTTCACCTTCGTTTCAGGTTCCGCACCGGCGCTGCCCGGCCTGCAGATGCTTGTCCGCATTTGATGCCAAACATTACACTATTCTGTTAACCTTTTTCCCCCGATTTAATCATCTCAAATGATACAAGACGCCAGGTCAGCTAACACTGCCTAATTGCAATAGATGAAGAGGGGATCCCATCAGCAATTCAAATGGGTTTTAATTACAGCCTCTAACCAAATGTGGCAGCTGTGTCAATCTCCAACACACCCTCGCACTGGGATGGCGAGGGCGAGGGAAGTGAACTGAGGGAAATACCAGCGTGCACCCACGGGACAGGGGAAAAACACAAAGAAAGGTTTGCAGCTGATTGACAAGCGAAAGATGATAAATTGCTGAGGAAAATACCAGAGAGGGACCGGTCAGTCGGTGACAAAGCGTTAGGCGTGGAACATGGCTGCCCCCTGAAGGTGATAACGTGCATAGAGAGTGCGGCGTGTACTCGTGTGCCGAGATTGCTCCCAAAGTGTGAAGCCCTTTGAGGGGAGCGAGTCGGAATTGGCAACTCCGCGGGGCCAAGGTGGGAAGCAGGACGGGCGGCAGCCGGGAGGAACGGATTACCCCACTCGAGTAAACGCAACCCTCCTCTTCCCCTGCTCGGTCGCTCACATACTGGTACAGTAGATTCTCGGTGCAGCCCGCCTTAGGAAGTATCTCCCCATCCCTCTCTAAAGAAAATGCCACTTTCCTCATCAAATACCTGCACGTGCTACTATGAACACACACCTCAATGACATTTCCAACACGTGAGGAAAAAGTCCCAGTCATGAAAAGTGTCTCCAGCCCAAGCGGCGTATAGATTTTCTCAAATGTCAGGCGCATTTTGTAAAGTATACGACACGCCCTAATCATTTTCACATTGATCGGAGATCCGTTGCAACACGTCAACACGCTTCACATTCAAAAGGCAAGCGTGTGCAACTCTGAGAGGTGATTTTTGGCTCCAGGCCAACCCAGAACCAGTTTCATTAAAAGGACACCGGAAGGGAGAATTGTTAACATTTGCATTTTTACTGTAGAGTGGAGCAGGCTTGGTTGTCTTTCCATGGTGTGACACAACTAAAATAAACACTGGATGTAGGCCTAGGTATTTAAATATACTTCAGGAAATTACAAAAATAAACCAATTTTATAGGGAAAAGCACACATATTAAACATAGTAAACATACCAAAATAGTGCAAATGTGGATATGAAAGCTGGTATTTTACATAATAAATACAAATTAATATAAAATATGGAACATTGGGAATGCGATAATAGCTGTCTTACAGGCACATGCTCAAAAACAGTTAAACGCTGCCTAGTTCCCTTCTCTTACGGACATATTTCCCAAGACCTAGTGCCCCATACTGTATTTGTATTTTTGTTCATATTTGCTTACCATATTTTCCAGTGTTGAAGCTGCACCGAATTTAAAGACAACAATAGATTTGTACATATATGGCCTGTAGCTCATTGGAAATCACAGGTCATTACTCAACATTTGCCAGTCTGACTCAGGGTGTCTGCTAACAAAGGACACTAAAATCATCACACAGCAACTTGACACGCAAAAGCTAGATAAGGAATATACCAGACAAGTACCAATACGAGTTGCAGAGTAAAAAAAAACATCCCATCATGCATTGCTTCCCAGAAAAGCCGTTCCTTCAGCTGCAGTGACGCCCGGCTCCCTTCGGCTTTGCTGGGAAGCAACGCACGATGGGAAGCCACCGTGTAAACGTCATATGACATCAGTCAGCTGACGTTAAGCGTCCCTGCTGGTTTGCTGTGGCGCCTCCGGGGCGAAGTATGTGGTGAACAGCACGAATAAAGTACTGTAACTTCCATCTTTATCGTTCCGATTACAGTTAGACTAAGCCAGCGGTAAGATGTCCATATCTGTAACAAGCCTTATCCGTTCACTTGCAGTCGCTAGTTATGCAACAGTTGAATGGCTCTGCTTTGTGTCCTTAAATGTCAATATAGAAATGTGTGTTTTTTACACTTTTGTTAGTGATACGTTTGTTTTTTATTTCATGATTAATTGGGAAATATGCCCATTGCTGAAACCATTTTAAGATGTTGGCTTGACTTTAGCCACGTTGTCTTTTGAATAATCATTTTCATTTCTTGTACAGTTGTCCTTTGTTTATTGTGGTTAATTGGCTCAATATTGATCAATTTTATATTTTTGTTATTAGATCATAAACAACCTGTTCGTGACATTCTCAATACATTTTTACCATGATGAGAGCCCTGTAGACATGAAATAACACCTCTATATTCACTGTTACACTCTGTTATTCTTTGATTACGTCACATTGCGCAGGCTACATGTTCTCTGAAGTGACACAGGAGACGACCACAACTTAAGACATAGCAATCTGTGAGCTGACTAGCTAGCCTGCTATTTATTTATTTAAACCTTTAAAAAGTGTTTGAAACAGAGTGGAGAATAAGTACAAATTTAGAATCCAAAAACTTACCACTTCCACACAAAATGGGAGAACTTTGTTCCACTATATCATGTCAGACTCTGCATCCATGGCTACAAGTTAAGGTAATGTCATGTAAGGCAATGTCTCATCAATGTAAATTTACCGATGCCTACTGACCTAATACTACATTTGACTTGCCTTTCAATATTTTTTGACTAATAATAAGCCATAGTCAACCATGAAACAGCAATCTTCTACTAATCAATGAATTTGTTAAAAACCGCACTAGAGTGACAGAGCAATGTTTGAGCTGTGATGTAACGAGGGACGACTGAATAAATTGTGCATGTGTATTTGTTGTTTGTAGAGGGAGGTAGCTCTTCAGGACTTGGTCATTTTAAAAGTAGTAGAAAAGGTGTGGGCACCCCTGTCGTAGCCTGTATGGATAATTCTATGTAAATGACATAAAATCCAAAATAAATTCAAAATCCTGCATCTACGTGTGATTCTTGTCTTAGAAAATCCTACCATGTAGCTGGTGTTTTCATTCCATCCTGGAAAAACAACCAAAGAAGAATTTTAGGCTCCTAAAATCAACTTGCCAGTCAAGCCCGTGATGAGCAAATTCTGACCAGAATTGTATTTTGGCACAACCCAAGATGAGCTGTTCCATCAGTTTGGTGTTATTTTGACTATCCGTTTTTCTTCCCCTTAGTGTCTTTTCCCCGACACGCCGCTTTAACAAAACCTACTGCACATTTAAATGTCGTTCTGTGTTTCGCGCCAAAGTTTTTCAGATGGCGACCAAGAACAGCTACAGTAAAATGGGACAGAACTGAAGTACTGCGTTTCTGGTGAGAGCAATCGGAATAACACCCAAACAAATCGCTTGTTCTGTATTTCAAACCATTCTTGGGAGGATCGAGAAGTGCCTTCCTTTTACCATCACTGCACTACAGACAGTATATGCCCAATCCAACTTTTTTTCGAGCAGGGCCTTACAAGTTACTGGTGTGTGTGAGTGACGAGAAGAAAAGCTCTGACTCGCCTGGGGAGAAGTCATTTGCTAAATGGCCACTTGAATATAATGCCATCCCTCTTTTTCAGACTTTTTTTTTTTTTGGTTAAAAATATTTATAGTTGGGTCCACTGTAGCGTTAACGTCTTCAATTAAGGCAAGAGTTGTTTTCTGCATGTAAAACTATACATATGCTCTCAGAAGTTTCTAAACATCATAACATGTATTTATTTTATTTTATTTTTTATATATGTAACATAAGGGATATTTATTTATTTTTTTTTTATTTATTTAAACATATTTTTTTAATATATGTAACATTGCTTTATAACAGTTCGAAGTGTGGTCTGGGTGATTTATTTGCCCACGGCACAATCTAAAAATCCAATTTAATAAAAAACTTTAGGAAACAGCAAAAATTAAAAAATGAGTAGTGATTTTACAAAAAAAATATTAGGGAGAAAAAAGTTGTAATCTAACCAAAAAAGTTGTCATTTTTGGTAAAATTAAGTTGTGGAAAAGGTTATAATATTAGGAGAATAAAGTAAAAAAATTACAGGAATAAAGTCATAATTAAAAGGAAAGTTGGAATTTTTTTTTTTTTTTAAACGCAGATATCCAGAAAATTGCTGTAATTTTCAGAGTAGAAAGTCAAACTATTAAGACAAAAAAAGTCACAATTTTATGAGATTAAATTTGTAATATGAGTAAAAACAATTCCATTTAGTAACATTTATTTATTTAACATTTATAAGTTTATTTTTATTTTTTTAATGTCACAGTATTAAGAATTTAACAAAACAATATAAAGTTGTAATTTTTGGAATATTAGGTTGGGGGAAAATTTGTTAAAATATTGTGGGAATAAAGTCATAATAATAAATGTATCATTTTTGGTTTATTTTTTTGCTGAAATTTTCAAGTAAAACATGACAGGAATCGCAAAAATAACATTCAAAATATAAAACTTTCTCAGCACTTTAATTCACTAAATTAGGGGGCGTGTTATCTTCTAAAATTATTGGCACACTTTTAGTTGTATTCCCTTTTTAAAAATAAAAAAAACAATAGGATGTGGCTCTCACAAAAATACATTTGAAAATATGTCATTTATGGCTCTCTTAGCCCAAAAGGTTCCTGAACCCTACACTAGACTATGAGCCACACACATCTTAAAAACATCACACAACACACACGAGTCTGTGAGGACCAAGCAGCTTTTTATTTGACAGTAGCCAATCATAAGCTGTGAGAAAACTCAAACCCATTGGAAATCGCAAGAGGTCATTACTCAGTATAACAAACTGACTCACGGTGTCATCTCAAATAAAATACTAAAATCATCACACAGCAACTTAACACTCAAAGTGAAAACCTAACATTGTAGATTCTCACTGAAAGCACCAGAACTATGAATGAACACACGTGGAGTTATGTACCTATCAAATAAGGGTTATGCAACTCTAAATATGTCGTATTTTGAAGAAGCCACCCGATATGTTTTTGATAGCCATGAAAAACCCTTCAGTTCTTGGCGGGCCTCTTGAGATGGTTTTCACTTCCCATGTGTGCTTTGTCAGGGTTACTTCGTGCATTTCCTGCCTTATTGGACAACTGTTAGAATGCATTTTATGGAAAGAACCAATCAGCTAAGTAAAGAGAAAAGAGTGGTCATCAATACTTGAAGAAATGAGGGTCAGTCAGTCCGGAAAATTCCAAAAAACTTTGAATGTGTCCTCAAGTGAACAAGAAGCTCCGTCCAAACTTTTTGGCTGTATTGCCCGTGTTCGCCACCGGCAGAAAAACAAAATCCCGTAGGTAAGTCCTAATTATGAGATAAAAAATTGAAATTATGAGATAAAAAGCCATAAATCGAAGATAGGAAAGTCGATTAGACATTACCAAACGAAAAGTAACAATCGATGAGACGTGTGCCAAGGGTCATGTGACAAAGGCTCCGGTGAAGACGGCAGCACATGCTCAGTGTGTGTTTCATCATTTTAAATAATTTAAGCTCGTCTTCTTCCCTCTCCTTTTCAAGCCAATGGCTTTCTGTCTATTTGTGTGTTTTGATTGTTTCCTTCTGTGTATCTTGTGCGGCTCCAAATAAATAAAATCAATCAGTCCATCAATCGGTGATGGCGGGCGTGCTTGAGAGACGAAGAAGAGTAACACAAGTGGATCAGGCACTTTGATGAGCAAGGATTCCCCCGCGGATGCTACCGCCTCTACCTGCCGCTATTTTCCCCTTTTTTTTTTTTGCATTGGGGCTACGCCATGGACATATGATGTAGTCTATGGCTTTTTATTTGATGTAGACCCAGTAATACGCCATACACCCATCACAACAGTAACATTACTGACACCTAGTGACCCGTATAGAACACTACACATCCCTTTAAATGCGTTTTGTGAATGCCTTATCTTGGTATTTTCGTTCATTCAGCCATTTTTTGCCTTGAAAACGATACGTTTAGGCAAAGAATACCACAATTTTGCTCATTTCTGCGTATTCCGTGACCTAATGAGAGCGCAAAGCTGCGGAATTAGAACTGGAAAGCGGCCAGGTACGAACGTACGGTCGATTTCAGCACAAATGCTTGTCTGACAGGATCAATCAAGAGTGCTCATTAGTGTATTATCATTGCAGAACTTGCAACGCAGCTCGTGTATTGGAGCTCATTTGCTTGTGCGGGTGCACCTTGCGGGGCCGTTGTGTGCATCATGTGAGTTATGTATCGGAATGGGGAGGATTACGTGTATACGAGTTCTTCGCAGTCATACATTCCAGCAATTGTTTTCTCATTTCCTTTTGGATCATTTTAAAATTGCCACACAAATGAAGAGCGGAAAAAGCACTTTCTACTTAAAATAATACGAGAGGGAATAAGAAAATGTCACGGAACCAACCCCCCCATTAGGACCGAACAACTCGAAACACTGCAAACCGTAAAAAACAATAAGCGTCGTTTCCAAGGCAATTTTCTCTCAATGCGGCACAAAAAGTGACTGAAATATGTTTCTACTCTTCCTGTTTTAACATATCATGATCGGAATTCCATTATTATTTATTATAATAAATTATTATTGTTTATTTTCCACTGCAAACTGTGGTAATCAATTATAATCACGTCTAACTGGTATTTTCTCAAAGATGCGCCAAAACGCCGGCAAGTAAGATATTAAACTGTGAATCCATTGTCCGGCTGCGGCAATCCCACGGCCCCCAGAACATTCATTCATGTCTTCATGAGAGTCACAGGTGAGCCGGAGCCTACCCCAGTTACACCCTAGAATGGTCACCAGTGGCGGCTGCTGGTCATTCATGGAGGGCGAGCTCATTCATCATGAATGTGTTTATTTATTTATATGTGAGTCCTACCCTTCGTTTTTAGTCGTTTTTACCAAAGACTAAGTCGCCAGGGGTCGGTAAAGCGTCCGGCTCAGTTCAAAACAACGGAAAGAAAAACTTGGAATATGCTCTGTTGGAGGTTGATACTACAAGATCGCTGATTCGCTGATTTTACTGTCAATCAAAAAAGAGATTCCGCCTCAAACAGATCCATCATGCAGAAGCGGAGCGTCCCGGCCAGCCTGCTGCCCCGTGCCCAGTTAAGAGTCTCCAGTGAACCCAACATGCATGTTCCTGTGGTGTGGAAGCGCACTGGGAAAGCGTGCAAACTCCACTCAAGAGAAGTTCCGATGGAGATTCCAGCTGACTGTGACACGCTAACCCCTAGTCCTGAAAATGTGTTCATAATAATAATAATAATTGAAAACTCTAAAATCTGTGGTTCCCCACTGGTTTGGCCAAGCAGCGACCCAAATTGGTCATCATTACATGCGTAAACGTCAAAAATGTACGCCGTAGTTTTGTCGCTAGTGGTTAGTGTCCAATATGGCTGACATATTGTATTTTTAGCGCAAACATCGCTGTTGACATTGTAGACGGGCGACACGCAGCGCCTGACTTCCGGTTCTGGTTGCCAGTTCAGGTTTTGTTAGCAAGCAACGTTATCGGTGTTTGACTCGCAAAAATGTTAACACAAAACACACTTTTAGAATTTTTGTGGGGCCTATGAGCAAAGGAAGCTGCATGAAAATCTCAGACACGAGACGTATGGGCGATGATAAATTCAACAAAACATTTTGGCCTACGCCATAGGATGTGGGCGGAGGCCTTGGAGATTGGAGACTCCCCGAAAACCACCAAGCTCACAAATAACTCGACTCCACGCGGTCGGATCGCTGCAATAGTTGGTTTCTACGACGTAGATGACCCCCTGAAGAGATCTAAATGTCACTTCCTCAATTAGTAGCAGTACCTCCGTGTGGCAACAGGAAGTGACGACAAAACCCATGCTTTACGATATGAAGTGATATGACTGCTTGGGGTCTCAGGGTGCTGGATTTGGGATGGAACCCTCCATACATGGTGAGGAGCTTTGGAGTCTTAACATCTGCGGTCTGTATCTCTTCCTTTGGCTCTCGTATTACTCCTGCAGGGTATCCGATCACTGCAATTGAGGTGGCTTCTTAGGACTAGGTTGCCCTTTGCTTGTGGTATTCAGGTACTTGTGACAGTCCTCGATGTCGGCCATTCCTTCTGCGAGTGAGACTCCTCCCTGTGTGGACCACCTTCCCTTTCTTAGTCACCATCCGCCCGCACTTCTCAAGCCCGAATGACATTCCAATATGACTGCTGTAGATCCTGGTGTGGTGATGTCTCGATCACGCTTGGCGTACCGCTTGATGTCATCCAAGTTCAGGAGGTGACTGATAGCGTCCCCATTTCTGAGTCTGTACCCGTAAGCCAGTCTTGTCGGATATCTGGTTGAGGGGGTGCAGAACAGCAGTGGGGACAGAGGGTCTCCTTGGTAGACGCCACATTTGATGGACACTTGTGCAAGTGGCTTGCCATTGGCCTCAAGGGGGGTTTTCCACAGCCTCATCCAGTACTTAAGAGTACTGTTGATGTTGTACAGCTCCAAGTGTGTGGCATTGCGTCATAAGCTTTCTTGTAATCAATCCAGGCCCCGCACTGGTTGGTGTGTCGGGTTTTCTCAAAAGTAAAGCGTAAGAACACACGACAGGCTGATCCAACTTTGATGTAATGTTCTACTGAGGCTCAGTAGAGTGTGTGGCCTCCACGTGCCTGTATGACCTCCCTACAACGCGTGGGCATGCTCCTGATGAGGTGGTGGACTTGGACAAAAGCATCCGCCAAGTCCTGGACAGTCTGTTGGTGGCTGGAGCGAGACATGATGTCCCAGACGTGCTCAATGGGATTCAGGTCTAGAGAACGGGCAGGCCAGTCCATAGCATCAATGCCTTCGTCTTGCAGGAACTGCTAGTACACGCCAGCCACATGAGGAGGAACCCAGGGCCAACCGCACCAGCCTATGGTCTCACAAGGGGTCTGAGGATCTCATCTCGGTACCTAATTACTGCGGGCTGTGGACTTCGTCTTACGCTACCACTGTAGTGGACGCGCCGCCAGCATTCATAAGTGACCAAAACATCAGCCAGAAAGCAACTGAGAAGGGGTCTGTGGTCACCACCTGCAGAACCACTCCTTTGTTGGAGGTGTTTGCTAGTTGCTTATCATTTCCACTCCTGTTCCATTTGCACAACAGCGTGTGAAATTGATTGTCAGTCAATGTTGCATCCTAAGTGGACAGTTTGCCTTGACAGACGTGTGATTGATGTGGAGTCTCACGGTGGTCCCTTCGTTTTTTGAGCAGTACTACATACTGTGTGTAAGTATATCAGTTAGTGTACACTACACATAATCCGGATTATTACTTTACAACAATCAAATTTGGCAATCCGACTGAGGTCCATTTCGTGCATCGACTCCTATCATAAACAGCCTTCAGTGAGGAGGCTTGTAGCGTTTCATTAAGAGGGACTAGATGTGTCCATAAATCAAATTTCAGTGCTCTAAGTGCTCACTGAACGAGCTATTTGTCTTCTTATTCCTTTGGGAAATACCAGACAGACAACTTTTAACAAAATGAATTACTTTTTAACTGTATGGCATATTTTTTTCCCTCTCTCTCTCTCCCTGCAATGATTAATTTTATAATTAAAAGACTACAGTTCTCATCCGCAAATGCTTAGGCAAAAAAACTGAAGGCGTGGAACCGGACACTATTGTTTCCATGGTAACCCCTGCACGCCGTGCATCCCTCCCCATCGTGACGGGCCTCGGGTTTCTCTGCGTCTCCTTTCATGTGCGCCGAGCACCCGCCGCAGGTCCGGGGGGGGGACGCCGCCCTTTTTTTTACGCTTCCTTACTCTCCTCCCACCTTCACGATGGAACACCATCAATCTAACCATTTACTTTAATTTTATTTCTCACTCCATTAGCTTCGGGACGTAGAACAGCACTGTGAGGAGAAGAAAGGCAGCAGAAGAAAGAAAAAAAACAAGAAAGTTTGGCTCCTTGGAGACACAAAATGTAATTTCACAGTCAACTTGCTGTGATGTATTATTTCCCAACGATGGGGTGTGGGCTGATATGAGCCCGGTTTGGCACCTGCACAGAGCTCTTAGAACATCAGTGATGGCTCTCTGGGGGAGGTTGCCGCTGCGTGTGTGTCAGCAAAATTATCTAAAGAAAAAGAAAAAAACGGCACCAGGGGGATCCATCCCGCCGCTTCAGGGGTGACAGCGGTGGGCGGCGAAGGTCAGGACGCGTGGCACGTGTGATAATTATTAACCGACAGCTCCTCGTGTCGAGGTGATGTTTCCGGTCCGAATTCAATTTTGCAGGGGGGGATAGGCGGCGTGACAGCGGGCGTCTCCTACTGCTTGCTGTGACAATTCAACGGAGTGCAAAGATCATTTATTCCAGTAGCTCTTCCTACTTCACCATCACACATGCGGTTATCCTGGAACACGCTAAATGGTATGGCGCGTCATTAGCTGCGCTTTCCCAGCCGGGGAACCACGGAGACAGAAAGCTAACTTATGAATGTGGTGTGCTGCAAACCCCAGACGGTTAAACAGTGCCAGATGATGGGATGCTCACCAAGCTAATTGCTTTTATCATCCCTTGGATGTGTGTGTTATATTTGTTCTGCTTCTCAGAGTTTGCTGTTCTTCTGAAACTGGGACACCAGACCCAGAACTTGATCCGACGCCGTGATGACTTTATTCTGAAGGTAGAGCGCGCTGTTTTTGGACGTCTCGTTCAAGAAGTAACGATAGTTCACCATAATACTGCAAGAGTTCGCCGCGCCTTTTGGGCTCGTGTCGGCGTGCCAGTTGATCCTCCACATGGTGGCGCCGTTTTGCAAGTGGAAATTGGCCACCGGATTGAGCGCGTAGCCCCGCCGCTTCTCTCCGTAAAGATACCAGGCGCAGAGACGCATCAGGACGGGCTCCAGGAAAGAGGAGAGGCGTTCAGAACGCATCCACTCGCTGGTGGCGATCAGCTTACGAAGGGCGTCCATGGCGCCGGTGCCGGGGGCCGCGTCGGTGGCTTGTTCCACTTCACGCCACTCCTGCTCAGACAGGAGGTCCAGACCACGGCCTTCCTTCCGGTACTGGCTGAGGAGGCCTTGGAGCCACGAGGAGAAACCTGGGATGGGTGAGAGGCTAGAGAACTGGGCCAAGTGGGGGAACTCACTCTGGAGGGAGACGAGAAGGAAAAATACATCAGACAAGGTGTAGGTCAGTTGCAGGGAAAGGGAAGCTCAGCTTCCCCTAAAATGTCCAACAGTATTTGAAATATGTACTGCTGTGTGAAAATTTAGACTAAATATACTCTAGAATACGTACAGCACATTACATTCATCCCCGCAGCGCCACGGCCTTTTACATAGTCGGATGCTAAACGTCTAGAGACTTTGATGGGGGAAGCGTAGAGTGCGCTAGAGTGCACTGCGCGAAAGTGGACGGTCATTGGATAAATGCTGGACTTTGTCCCACCCATCGGACGCTCAGCGTCTCTGGAGGTTTATGTGGCAGGGAGCTGGCCCGGACGCTAAGCTTCTGCATGATGATGGGATGATCGGTCTGAGGCGGAATTGAAGCAGAATTCCTTTTTGATTGACAGTGAAATGAGCTAATCAGCCATCTTAAACTATAAACCTCCACCCGAGCATTTTCTGAGTTTTTCATGCCGTTCTGAACTTTACCGATTCCCAGCGACTTTAAATAAATGCATTGAAAAATAAAATAAATAAATAAATAAACATATTTATCAAGTAGGGGACACATGGTGGCTGAATGGGTAGCATGTTGGCCTTAGTCAGGAGGTTCTGGGTTCGAATCTCCGTTGGGGATCTCTGGTACCCAACTGCAAACATGGTAGTTGCTCTGGTAGTTTGCATGGGTTTTCTCCAGGTACTCCGGTTTTCTTCCACATTCCAAAAACATGCATGTTAGGTTAATCGGCGACTTTATATTGTCCATAGGTATGAATGTGAGTTTGAATTGTTGTTTGACTGCCCTGCGATTGGCTACCAGTCCAGGATGTACCCCGCCTCCCGCCCGAAGTCAGCTGGGATAGGCTCCAGCATACCCGCTACCCTAATGAGGATAAGCGGCATAGAAAATAGATGCATGGATTTATCATGTAGGCCGGAAAAAAACGAGCTTCCCGTTCTTAAATGACCAGCAGCAGCAACTGGTCAGTGGGGTCCAAACTGTTTCCAGCAAGGGTACCATTTGGTACCCCATTTTTGCTGTAATTAAAAAAAATTAAACTATTTCTTCTTAATATTTCTTTGTCTAAACTTTCTTCTTAAAAATTTTCTCAGAATTATGACTTTATTCCCATATTTTCTGCAACCTAATTTTCCAAAATTAGAATATCTGTTGTATTATTTTTTCTCACAATATTATGATTTTTTTTAACAAAAGTAATTTTTATTTAATACTTTTTATTTTTCTCCATAATACTATGTTATTTTTTCTCTTAATATTTTCATTCATTCATTTTCTATACCGCTTATCCTCATTAGGGTTGCGGATATGCTGGAGCCTATCCCAGCTGACTATGGGCGGGAGGCGGGGTACACCCCGGACTGGTCGCCAGTCAATCGCAGGGCAGACATACAAGAATTCACACTGACAATCACACTCTAATGGACAATTTAGAGTTGCCAATTAAACTAACTTGCATTTTTGGAATTTTGGGGAAACCAGAGTACCCGGAGAAAACCCACGCACGCACGGGGAGAACATGCAAACTCCACATAGAGATGCCCAACGGAGATTCGAACCCTGAACCTCCGACTGTGAGGCCAACATGCTACCCAGTCAGCCACCGTGCGGCCTCTTAATATTTTAACTTGTAAAATTACTGCTGATTTTTCTATTTTTGCTGTTATTTATTAATGTTTTTGTTTTGTTAAATGATATTTTCAGAATGTGCCTAGGGCCACCAAAAAAACCCTCGGCTGGACACTCCTGAGGTAGGCGATAGGGGTAGTGCATCATCATGTGGAGACAGTTCCACTTCAACGAGAAGAACTTCAGCATTGGAAACAAAACACAGAACCCACAACACTTTAGTGTGTCGCTTCGTGATCCTGCTGATGGAGATGGATGGCTTGACTCTCACCTTCAATGCCCATCCTATCTTACACTCCACCACCAGCTACTTTGTACACTGGCCATCCACTTCCCTCTCATTTCTCCACCCACCGTGGCACTGATAAGTGAGAGTGTGATGTAGGAGGTTGAGGTGAGAAAAGCGGCAGATGATAAGTGCCAGACTACCCTAGGGGGCAAAGTTTGTGTCTGTTTTGTGGTGTGTGTGGTGTGTATAAGTGCTTGTCCCGTTATCCCGTGGATAATGTCCCGTGGTCATTGACAATACAACTGAACACAAAAAGTACGTTTTTAAATGAAACTTTTTATTATTAAGGTAGTAAAAAAAGACCAAACCTATATGGCCCTGTGTGAAAACATAACTTACCCGAGATGAATTAAGTTTTAGAGTCGGGAAAAGGTTATAAAGCCATTTCTAAAGCTTTGGGACTCCAGTAAACCATAGCGAGAGCCATTATCCACAAATGGCAAAAACATGGATAGGTGGTGAACCTTCCCACGGAAATTAACCTGGGAGCGCAGCGACGACTCATCCAAGAGGTAACCAAAGACCCCACAACATCATCTAAACCACTGCAGGCCTCACTTGCCTCAGTTAAGGTCCGTGTTCATGACTCCACCAAAAGAAAGTCACTGGGCAAAAACAGCCTGCATGGGTTCCAAGACCAAAACCACTGCTGAACTAAAAGAACATTAAGGCTCATTTCAATTTTTCCAGAAAAAATCTTGATGAGGTCACAAAAGACCCCACAACATCATCCAAACAACTGCAGGCCTCACTTGCCTTGGTTAAGGTCCGTGTTCATGACTCCGCCATATGAAAGACACTGGGCAAAAACAGCCTGCATGGGTTCCAAGACCAAAACCACTGCTGAACTAAAAGAACATTAAGGCTCATTTCAATTTTGCCAGAAAACATCTTGATGAGCCCAAGACCTTTGGAAGATACTCTGTGGTCTAATGAGACAAACGTTGAACTTTGGAAGGTGTGTGTCCCATTACATCTGGGATAAAAGTAAGGCCACCTTTCAGAGAAACATCATACCAACAGAAAAATCTGGTGGTGGTAGTGTGATGGTCTGGGGTTGTTTTGCTGCTTCAGGACCTGGAAGACTTACTGTGAAAATGGAAGCATGAATTCTGCTCTCTACCAAAAAATCCTGAAGGAGAATGTCCGGCCATCTGTTAGTGACCCCAAGCTGAAAATACACGAGTTCTGCAGCAGGACAATGATCCAAAACACACCAGCAAGTCCACCTCTGAATGTCTGAGGAAAAACAAAATAAAGACTTTGGAGTGGCCTAGTCAAGTCCTGACCTGAATCCTAATGAAATGCTGTGGCATGACCTTAAAAAGGCGCCTCATCCTGGAAAAGCCTCCATTGTGGCTGAATGACAACAATTCTGCAAAGATGAGTGGGCCAAAATTCCTCCACAGCGCTGTAAGAGACTCATGCAAGTTCTGGCAAACACTTGATTGCAGTTGTTGCTGCTAAGGGCGGCCCAACCACTTATTAGCTTTCGGCTAAAATCATTTTTTATCACAGCGCCATGTAGCTTTGCATTTTGTCTCCCTTAAAAACAAATATGTACTTTTAAAAACTGCATTTTGTGTTGAGTTGTGTCGTTATGGACATTTTTTTGGATGTCCTGAAACTTGTAAGTTTGACAAACATGCAAAGGAAGGAATTAACAAAAAGGTGCATCCTTCACCACGTTTTATGACATCTATTTTGCTTCCGTACGTGTAATTACTAGCAGAGTTGACAAAGAAAGGTTGGTGGAAATCATGCCAAAGGGGATTCAGGGTAGGGAATGGTGAACTCAAACAAAAGGTGCCAATACGAAACTGTGCGCTGTAGGGTCCGGTCTTGACAAACCCAACATCCTCTCCTCGCATTAACTCCTAACTCTGACCTTTTCCTCTCTATAGTCTTCTCCATCATCAATTTGGTGCCCGTCTGAGCGCACTTCCCCTCGCTTCACCTCTACCCTAAAGTAAAGCTCCATCACAGAGCCTCTGCTATGGTGTGTGTAGCCTCAGCCGTGGACCGGCACCCACACCGCCAAGGTGAGGGGGTCATTACTCAAAACGGGACATAAACACCTGTATTGATGAAAGCTTTTCCACATAAGGCAGATTGTATATTTGTAATGCTCAGACAGCAACATAAACTACAAATTGCCATTCCGGCGTCTGTTCCCAAACACCAGGCACACAGACTTTGCTTAAATATACAAAAGTGCTCCTGCCATGTCAAATTTAGCTCCACATAAGTATTTGCCACTGAAACTGTCACATCTCCTTAGCGGAACGGTGCAAGCACAACAAACAAGGTTATGTTTGACCCCGGCTATCTCAAGCACCCCTGCAGACGTCACTCAACAAAAGGGGATACGTTTCTGAAAGGTTGAGAAAGATGAGATGAGGAGTGTGACTCGTGTGTGTGTGTGCCGGGAAGCCAAACTGCTTTGTAGTCACGTTACAACTTACAGGCCCATCGCCCACCATCTTGACGTGAAACATGAACAAACGCACGTCTTTTCCTTTTCCGTGCTTTCTAACATAGAAAAACAGCCCACATGATGGGACCTTCCAAAAATGCCAACAATGTTCCAATGATACATCATGTGACCCGCATATTAACCAAGCTACAGAGGCGTTGTTATTGTAGGAGCTAAAGCTGAAGAACTACTTTTCTGCCGTAGTGACACAACGCCTCACGCCCATACCGAGTAGTGATGTGCGATACTGAGCAAAATTCAGGCTGGTATCAGCGATACCGATACTTTGTGCAAATACACCTAACATGTCAGGTAAATATTAAAAAGTACCGTAGCTCATAAAATGAACATTTTAACTGCGTGGGACTATGTGAGGTCGCAAAAACAACGTTATTCTTTTCTTGGGGGGGGGGGGGGGGGGGGGTGTACAACTGAAAAGTAGTCGTCGTCAGCAGCTCTCGTAGGGGTCTGCCATGATTGGTGACAGCAAATGCTCCTTCTATGTTGCTGTTGTTGACAGGAGTGGCGTTGATTGCTATGGGCTCTGTGAAATCAATGTGCCCAGGAAAGCAGCTCTGGTAATGCTTAAGGGGATAGTTTGGATTTTTAGACATGAAGTTGCATGACATCCCCATCATTTGTGTGTTACAAAAAAAGTGGCTTACCCAAGTGGTCCTGTGAGTCCAGTTCTGGTCAGAGTTTGGTGAAGCACTTAGACATGGTTAGTTACTGGGTTTACTTAGGTAAGGCGTTTTGAGGCTTCGCAAAACACTATGCATTCAAAAGAGTAAGACATTAGCATAACAAACACAAAATGAGACCCCCACAAATCGCTCGGCTTTACTTTTCTCTTCCGTCGTATAAACGCGCGCTATCAACAGTCCGTTGTTGTGTATGGGATGGCTAATGGAGCTGAATCGCGCATCTTCATCCTGGACTGAATCGCGCATCTTCATCCTGGACTTGGGACTTACGGGACCAATTGGGGGATAAGTCACTGTTGGTGTACTACACTAATGATGGGGATGTCATACAACTTCATGTCGAAAAATTTAAAGTATTACATGAATGTACTACAGTACATGGTCACAGAATGAATTTAAATCCCCCAAAAAGTGAAGTTTCCTTTAAAAAGAAAAGCTGGTTAAACAAGCACACTTAATAAAGCCCTGATCACGATTGATGAAAGCTGGAAGCAGCGTTGATCGTGGCCGCCCCCATCCCCACCCAACTCGGGGCTCTTGTAAGTGAGTGTCTTGTTGCCACTGGGTGGCGCTGTGACAAATTCAGGAGGTATTGTTTTCATCATATGTACCAATTATGATGAAGATCTGACCTTGTGGAACTGAGATATTAACGTGATTTGGGCTCATTTGGTCAAAGTGCCGAGGGCTAGTTAATTGAAATAAAACCCCTCGTTTTC
>QODF01000036.1:1442545-1464526 GCA_024372805.1 Oostethus manadensis | reverse complement strand
TCGTGCGCTCTGCCGAGAAAGTGATCGGCTGCAGCCTTCCATCTCTCCAGGACCTGTACGTCTCCAGAACTCGGGGGCGAGCGGGCCGGATACTTGCTGACCCTTCCCGCCCTGGACATGGACTATTTGAGCCACTCCCCTCTGGCAGAAGGTTAAGGTCCATTCGGACCAGAACCTCTCGCCAGAAGAACAGTTTCTTTCCTGCTGCTGTTGAACTCATAAACACTTTATAACATTTGCACTATGCTCACTTTATAACCAGTACTATTGGGACCTCATACTACCTGCACTAAAAACACTTTACTTATCAGTGATTTCACCTTTTTACTCAGGGTTCTATGTTTAGTTACTTCTATGTTTATTTAATGCTTACTGTTTAATGTTTACTTAGAATTCTACGTTGCACTGAGTCGCCAAAGAAAGTTCCTAGTTCGTGAATTGTTCACTTACAATGGCAATAAAGTTTTTCTGATTCTAAATCTGATTCTGAATTGGATTTTTAAAGACATTTAAAATTTTCCCTTCTTTGCAGTAATCCCTTTAAGAATGGATGAATGAACGTTTCCCTCCAAAAATCATAGCGAGGAGGAAGATCTCAGTCACCGAAATTAAAAGTTAAAATATAAACCATCCATATAAACCAATATAAACAACAAACCAACAAACCATATAAACCAAAATATAAATCATCAGTTGACAAACGTCACAAACACTCTACTGCAGTTTCACTGTTCTACCAGTAGGTTTTGTGTGTATGCACGGTAATACATGGTAAGAGATAATGGAGAGAGTGCAGAAATGCAGGTATTTTCCTAAGCACAAGTACAAGTATGGGATTTATTTAGCGTGGGAATGCTTTTACACACGCATCTCTGCAGTGCTTTGCTTTGCAAGATATCAAAAGGAGGCAAAAATGTTGATAGCTCTTTTCCAAAGTCAAAGTTAATGTATGTGAAGTGTCTCGTTTTGCCTAAAACACAAAAGATAATACGTCGGCTTTAATAGATCACTAAGGAAATGTAAAAAATAGTATTATACAGTGGCTAAAATCAGGATATTGATAGTACATTTTAAAATGAAACGATTAATCGATTACCAAAATAGTTGTCGATTATTTGGATATTCTAATTTGTTCCCCAAAGTTTACAGGAGGCGCTACTAAGTTAGTTTGAAGGTTTTGTGTGCGTTACCCCTGAAACATCAAATTGTTTGCCAAACCTGAGCCACTTGCATATTTTGGTGAGTTTTCACGGATGCTAAGGCCTCTCAAATATGCCGTTAAAAGTCAAGGTCAACTTTTATCTTTATCTATCTCTGGTATCTCACTCCAGCAAACTCTGTGCCAATTTCTGTAATTTTCAGAGCAGGCCTGCAACCATTTGATACCCAAGCCTGCATTGGCAGAGCTGCCGCTGTCCCCAAAATGTAGTTTGCTAAATCCTAACCTGAAATAACCACCAGACCACCAGAGATCTGGCAACTTCTATCAACCCACTGGCAAAACACTGCCTAGGATTCATTAACACTACAATAATGAGAATAAAAGATTATTTATTTACATTAGAAGAGGTAATTATTCAGTGCTGTATGAGACACAGTCGCCGTGACCGGAGGCAAGGACAGATAGATGAAGGAGTCATCTGAGATGCTTAAAAAAAACAAAACATAATTACCTCCTTTCTGGCCTTCAACAAACAACTTTGAAGTGATAAAAAAAAAAAAGATAAAAACTCAACTCTACTGTGCCTACTGATCCATGTGTTAATGTAAATGAAAATTCCAGTAAGTCAAATGTGCTTGCAAAAGCTGGGAGATCCAATTTTATGAGGATGCACTATAAAAGACGTATTTCCCATCTGCTGGGCGCAGTGGCTTCTGATACTCCATTCAGTGTTGCAATCATTTCACAAGGGCTGGCTAGAGGAGGCTGACGTGAAGGGCTCTTGTGGGCTTATTGAGAGGGACGGATGGGATTTCATTACCACCAATATGTGGTAACAACTGGTTTGTCGATGTGTTTGTGTATCCATTTTGGAGTGTGTCAGCAAATGCTCAAATAGGCGGGAGATTAGTTCATTATTGTGGGTAAAATATTTGAAGAGTGACAAAGCAAAAAATGTCGCCCCCCGCTGCAGTAGGAAAACACTTTGCCACGAGGGCCCACCTGAAGGTTGCACACGCACCATCAAGTAGGTTTGTTGTGGTGGGCCAAGTTAAGGGAGACTCATTGTTACGCCACAGCAGCATCAGTACAAATGGCACATGGAGTCCCACCATCATTGTAACCATTGAATAAAATGGTTCAAATTAACTAATATATCGACTTATCCAGGAAAGGTTTTCAATCGATCGCAACTGGACTGTTCGGGTTGTCTTAGAAGACGTTTCGCCTCTCATCCGATCAGGCTTCATCTGTCCATTCAGACTAGATAGGAGAGCTCTAGTCTGAGAGCTTGGTGTAAAATCCAGTCTATTTATCCTCTAAAGGAGGAGGCAGGTCCAGACAGGAATGGTTGGCTCTTTGGTGGTGTCAAAGGACGATCATTAGGCTACAATAGAACGATGGTCGTTTAGCATCCCATTTAGATGTAATGATGGTCATGGACCCACCTGAAATCAAAGTGGCAATGCTTGTTTAATTTTGTTAGAGGCTAAATGACTTTTGGGAAGGGACGAAAGGACAGAATTTTATGTGGGAGAAAGGTGGTGTTTTAAGCTTAGATTTAGAAAAGTGTGTGTAAAAGAGTGTGTGTATGTATGTCTTTGTAAAATACTAACCGTTCTTAAGCACCCTATCAAGTTGTCAGTATTTATTTTTCTAAGACACTGTTTGCATGTCGTTTAGTTGCATGTTGAAGTTTTTACACAATTGTATTGGTTCAGATTATCTGGTTGAAGAGAATGATGGACAGTTTACCTTGTTGTGTTTGTTTTGAGGTCCGTTTTGTGTTGCGCTGAAAACAGAATGTTCAATAAACAAACATTTGCATAAAGCAAACACATTATCCAGTCTTATGTTTACAGGTGTACTAAAAACTTTAAATGATCTTTTAAAAGGTACACTTATTATGGATAAAAACTTCTGTCTGCAATTAATTGTGATTAATAATGAGTTAACTTTGAAAAACATGTGACTAACATGTGGTTAAATGTTTTAATCGATTGTTTGTGCATGTAAAATTACAAATGTAACAATAACAACAATAAATATGTGTCAATTTATAAACTTTTTGGGCTTTCTGGAACAGATTAATTGGATTTCTATTATTTCTTATGGAAAAAAAACTGATTCCGTGAACTTCTGTTTCGGTTAGAGTCGGACGTTCTGGAATGACTTATGGACGGTAACCATAACTTTTCCAATACTGCCACAAGTAGACTTATTGTATATTTTTTTTTTACCCACCTGCAGTTCCCGTACCACCCTCTTGATGAGGTAGTTGCCCAGCTCCACTCCTTGTAAGCCAGCCTGCGTGGAGGAGATGGAGTAGAAGACGGCTGCGTTTATCTTATTTACGTCCTCCTCCTGGTCAAGCATGGCAAACTCCCGAACAATACTCTAAGAAATGAGAACAATTTTTTTTTTTAAGTATGTCACAAATGTGCTCTAAATCTAACCTTTTTATACCCATCCATACATTTTCTATGCCGCTTATCCTAATTTGGGTCACGGAGGTAGGCTGGAGCCTATCCCAGCCTTATTGCCAAAATACAAATATATTACTGAGTGGTGTTGTATTTTTAGCTAGATGAGAGAGTTAAAAAAAAATTACAATATTAAAAAACGATTCATCCGAAAACTGGGATGTGGGAAAACCAAGGTTGGACTGTAAAACCATAAAAAAGGAGTAAAATTTCCAGATACATTATGTATGCTATATAATAATCACTACATTCACTAAATATTATTTAAAACAATAGGTAGAGGATTATACAAGCAATTCATTTTCAAATACTGTATAATAGAGACATAGAGAGTCTATTTTAAATAATACTAACAAGAATGCTGTAATGAAAGATACCGTATTAAATACTAAAACAATTGAAAA
Source organism: Oostethus manadensis (assembly GCA_024372805.1). Taxonomy (NCBI): domain Eukaryota; kingdom Metazoa; phylum Chordata; class Actinopteri; order Syngnathiformes; family Syngnathidae; genus Oostethus; species Oostethus manadensis. The sequence continues at coordinate 1,460,477 of QODF01000036.1, read as the reverse complement.
CATTAATTACTAAATCATGCTGTTTCGTAGTTGAATACGGCCTATTGTTGAAGCAAATGTTATGTATTGACCAAGCATTGTCAAACACAAAAATGTCTACATTTACTAAAATACAAAAACAAGGAATTCAGAAGGCGCATTCATATTGTGAATGTAGTATTCTGCATTGGCCAGTAGGTGTCAGTAATTGTTTGGTGAGACAATCGCCAGACTTGATTGCGGTAACAACAGGCTTTTATTGCAGGTTGAAGTTATCTCACAAAAGATGATAATGGTAACGTAATAATCATAATCATAACAACATGGACTACTGCCGTGGGCGTAATTCAGCTTAAACCTAATTCTGAAACCCCCGAGGTCACTTCCTGTCAACCCAAGCGTTAAGTCTTATTTATGTCTTAAATGGCTTATTTTCTTCAATTATATTTGCTATAGTGGGTGATACAACTGTATCAGTGACTGTAGGGGTGTTAATAATGTCTAGACGGCTCTAATGTAAAAACTATTTGGAAGGTTGTAAACAGGCATTCCTCCTCCTCCACATATTAAGTTTTATTATAGTGGTTATTTTTTTTTACATTTATTTGACACAACTCTTCAATTAGAGTACTATTTGTGTGTATTATTCTGGAGTGTGTGAGCTTAACATTTGATGTTCTTACACTGTGAGTGGGTGCACAAACTTTTTCCACTAAAAGCCACATACTTTGAAAGGAAGCAAGGTCCACTTTGACATTTTGTAATGCATGTAGATATTATAAAAAGTTTTATATTTTTCAGGGAAAAAACTGAATCAATGACAAAGAGCAGCCTTGGCGGAGGCCCACGTTCACTGGAAACAAGCTCGACTTACTGCTGGCAATGCGAACCAGGCTCCTGCTTCGATTGTACAAGGACCGAATGGCACGTAGTAGCGGACCACCAATCCCGTACTCCCGGAGCACCCCCCGGGACACGGTCAAATGCCTTTTCCAGGTCTACAAAGCATATGTAGACCGTTTGGGCAAACTCCCACATACCCTCGAGTACCCTTGCAAGGGTGTAGCGCTGGTCCAGTGTTCCGCAACCGGGACGGAAACCACATTGCAACTCTTGTATCCGAGGTTCGACTAACGGTCATACCCTTCTCTCCAGCACCCTGGAGTAGACTTTCCCAGGGAGGCTGAGGAGTGTGATCCCCCTATAGTTGGAACACACCCTCCGGTCACCCTTTTTAAAAATGGGGACCACCACCCCGGTCTGCCAGTCCAGAGGTACTGTTCCCGACTTCCATGCAATGTTGAAGAGGCGTGTCAACCAAGACAGTCCTCCAACATCCAGAGCATTGAGAAATTCAGGGCAAAACTCGTCCACCCCCGGAGCCTTGCCATTAGGGAGTGTTTTAACTACCCCAAATACCTCAGCCACGGTGATAAAACTGTCCACGTACGTATCCTCAGACTCTGCTTCCTCTACGGAAAGTATGTCAGTGGGATTGAGAAGGGCCTCAAAGTATTACTTCCACCTTCCACTACAGTATATCCTCAGTTGAGGTCAGCAAGCCCCCGTCCGCACTGTGAACAGTGTGAACTGCTTCCTCTTTCTGAGGTGTCGGGCGGTTTGCCAGAACCTCTTCGAGGCCGACCGAAAGTCATGCTCTATAGCCTCACCGAACTCCTCCCACATCAGGGTTTTTGCCTCGACCACCGCCAAAGCCGCTTGGCCTGCCGGTACCTGTCAGCTGCTCCGGGAGTCCCGCAAGCCATCAATGCTTGATGGGACCCCTTCTTCAGCTTGACAGCAGCCCTAACCCCCGATGTCCACCATCGGGTTCAGGTCTGGCCGCCACGACTGGCACCGACCACCTTGCGGCCGCAACTACAATTGGCTGCCTCAGCAATAGAGGCACTGAATACGGCCCATTCGGACTCAATATCCCAGTCCTCCCTCGATGAGATGGAAGAATCAGCGAACCGGAGACTCTGCCAGAAGTTCCCAGCATACCCTTCAGCACGCGTTTCGGTTTACCGTGTCTGTCCGGCATCCTTCCCCGCCATCTAATCCAACTCATCACCAGCTGGTGGTCAGTTGCCAGCTCAGCCCCTCCCTCCACCCATGTGTTCAGAACATGTGGACGCAGGTCTGATGATACAACCACAAAGTCGATCATAGACCTGTGACCTAAGGTGTCCTGGTGCCAAGTGCACATATGGACATCCTTATGTTTGAACATTATCTTTGTTATGGAAAAACTGTGGTTCACACAGAAGTCCAGCAACAACACACCACACGGGTTCAGATCAGGAAGGCCGTTCCTACCAACCACGCCCCCCAAGTCACACTGTCATTGCCCACATGGGCTTTGAAGTCTCCCAGTAGAACTATGGAGTCACCAGATGGGGTGCTCTCCAGAACCCCTCTGATAGACTCCAAGGAGGCTGGGTACTCTGAACTGCCGTTCGGCGCGAATGCACAACCCACAGTCAGGACCCTTTCCCTAGCCCGAAGGCGTAAGGAAATAACCCTCTCGTTCACCGGGGATGACTACAGCACAGAAGCACCAAGCCGGGGGACTATTAATAAGCCCACCCCAGCTCGCCGCCTCTACCCTGCAGCAACTCCAGAGTAGAACAAGATCCAGCCCCTCTCAAGGATTTTTGTTCCAGAGCCCAAACTGTGGGTTGAGGTGAGTCCGACTATACCTAGTCGGAATGTTTCTGCCTCTTCCACAAGCTCGAGCTCCTTCCCCACCAGTGAAGTGACATTCCATGTCCCAAGAACCAGATTTGGCCACCGAAGACCAGGTCGCCCGGACACCCGCCCTTGACCACTGCCCAAATCGCATAGCACCGGACCCTTTGCTTGCCCCTGCAGGTGGTGGGTCTGCGGGGGGGAGTTCCAGTGTTCCTTCTTTGGGGTGGGGCCGGCCAGGCCTCACGGGTGAAGGGCTGGCCACCAGGCGCTCGCCTGCGAGCCCCTCCCCCAGGCCTGGCTCCAGGGTGAGGCCCCGGTGTCCCACGTCCGGGTGAGGCACGGTCACTCCTCTTGGTTTTATTCATTAATGGTCTTCTGAATCACTCTTAGTCTGGCCCGTCACCTAGAACCTGTTTGCCTTGGGAGACCCTACCAGGAGCATAAAGCCCCCGACAACATAACTCCTAGGATCACTCTGGCACTCAAACCCATCGACCACAATAAGGTGGTGATTCACCGGGGAGCAGAATGGACAGAATTTCTAGGCGTAGTCAAGGCGTTGAGGGAGTCCAGCTTGGTGACCTCAGGATCTCGTCTCTGCTATTTGCAGATGATGTGGTCTTTATGGCCTCATCATGCTGTAACCTTCAGCGTTTACTGGACCGGTTTGCAGCTGAGTGTGAAGCTTCTGGGATGAGACTCAGCACCTCCAAATCAGAGGCCATGGTACTCAGTCGGAAACGGGTGGACTGTACCCTCCGGGTTGGGGGTGAGGTCTTGCCTCAGGTGGAGGAGTTTAAGTATCTCAGGGTCTTGTTCACGGGTGAGGGACGTTTGGACTGTGAGGTCGACAGACGGATTGGTGCAGCATCAGCAGTAATGCGGTCGCTGTACCGGACCGTCGTGGTGAAGAAAGAGCTGAACCGGAAGGCAAAGCTCTCTGTTTACTGATCGATCTACGTTCCCACCCTCACCTATGGTCATGAGTTATGGATCATGACCGAAAGAATGAGATCGCAGATACAAGCGGCGGAAATGGGTTTCTTCCGTAGGGTGGCTGGACTCACCCTAAAAGATAGGGTGAGGACCTCGGCCATCCGGGAGGAGCTCAGAGTAGAGCCGCTGCTCCTTCACATCGAGAGGAGCCAGTTGAGGTGGCCCGGGCATCTAGTCCGGATGCCTCCTGGGCGCCTCCCTGGTAAGGTGTTTCGGGCATGACAAGCCGGGAGAAGGCCCCGGGGAATACCTAGGACATGCTGGAGGGACTATGTCTCACAGCTGGCCTGGAAATGCCTTGGTGTCTTCCCGGTGGAGCTGGAAGAGGTCGCCATAGACCGGGAAGTCTGGACTTTCCTGCTGAGACTGCTGCCTCCGCAACCCGGACCCGAAAAAGCGGAAGAAAACAGAATGGAATAGAAAAAACTGAATCTTAGCTTTGTGGTATGAGTAAAAAAAAGCGAATTATTAATAAGAAATTGGTCTTTGCTTTTTTCATACCAATTTTTGCTGTTTTTCCCCTCACATACTTCAATTTTCCTCTTAATTTTCCTTTCATAATATTATGACTTCATTCCCATAATATCATGCAACGTTATTCTTGCAAACGATGGCTTTTTCTTGTAGGACTGCAACATTTTATTTTAATGTTTTGTCATCATTCTTTTAAAATTCTATTTTGATGGCCGTACAAATGGCCCTCGGGCTGAACTTTGGACTCCCCTGCTCCAAAGCCTTTGGTTCTTACTTGTATGTTATTAGCGATGTCTTCTGTGAGGGCCACGTGCAGCACGACAAGGGGCTCCCCCGGCATGGCAGCGTGGGTGAAGGCATAGCAACGGCGGTACGCCCCCACTCGGCGCTTCAGGTCAGCCCAGTTCCTGACAGGGTGCACGGCCTCGTACCTGCCGGAAGATTTGGGAGTTATGCTTCTTGTTTTCCAAGCCGTGCTGCATGATTCAAGTGCAGGTAACATATTGAAGAATCAAACTGGCGGCCTTACTGGCTGATCTTTTGCAGGATCTCACAGGGTGACTGCCAGGTGATCCGCTCTAGTCGGAGCAAACCGACGGAGAACCACTCAGACAGCAGGCTCTTCAGTGTGCCATTCAGGTCCTATGAGAAAAAACTAGGAGTTGTGTAGCATCTTAGTGTGATTTTCCACACCAAATCACTACTTGCAGGTACGAAAAGCTCTACAAGTGATAGTAGTGCTGCTTGAAAATTCAAGATGATTTGCATCCTCTCGTGTAAGCCGCGTGGTCCCCTGGTGTCTCTGTGCTGTTTTGATGCTCTCACATTTTGAGTAATGACGTGTTTGAGCTTGAAATGTTTGCAGCAGAGCCACTTCAATATGCAACTTGCCATTTGAAGGTAGGCCTGCCGTCCAGCAAAGGTCGGACTTCATTTAAAGCAATCGTCTTGCAAGCAAGCACGGGTTCCAAAATGCTCGTTCATGGTCGCCTGGGCCGTTCCACGGGATAACTTCACCGCCTGCTTGTCAGCTGAAGTAATAAATAATACTGAAAACTGGAACCCAAAAATCAAAGGAGTAAAGAAATCTGGCTTTATAGTTGAGAGAGTTCAGGCTGGAGAGAAACCCTTAATGAGAAAAACAGCCAATAACTTTTTCTGACGTGTCTATTTGTTCACCTCGAGTTTAGAAACTTCCTGACGTGCCGAGCAGATGATGCTGCTACCTTTGCCCCAGTAAGATGCATGCCAGTAAGATGCATGCCACAAACTCGCTTGGGAGTAAAAAATAGCCAGCTTGATAATACTGCATGTAACACTCACCGCCTACTGTCGTCACTAGGCCAAAACGCTTCCAAAAGAAGCGAGGGGGTCAATAATAATAAAGCATGTGTCAAATTCCCAAGTGTCTAATTGTATTAAAAACCTTCTAGATCTGCAGAAAGTTTAGAATCCTAACAGCGGTGAACGCAAGTGTGCACCTGATGGGTTTTGACCTTTGCGAGCTGCAAAAAGGCATCAGCGGGCATGTGATCATGATATCATATTCACCTGGAGCATCTTCTGGCACAAAAGTATACAAACAAATACTGTATCTATGCATAGTGCACATGCAAAAAAAAAAAACCTTGTGGTACTTTTCCTCACAACATTTTGCCGTGATTGTCGCATTTACGCTAGGTTGCAAAATATTTTAAGGAGGAGAAGTAAACAAGGAGTTAACAAACTCATGATATCAAATGTTTTACTGTTCATAGTTCATATTGTTGTCACCGCTTGAGTACCCAGCATGTCTTGCGGGCATTTGGAAATACATTTCATGTTATGCGTTATGTTTAGAGCTTAAGTGTTTATCCCCCATTATGTGATGCGTTAACTTGTTGCGGATGTGTTGTGCTTTTGTTTGGTTGCACCGTGAGCAAGAATTTCATTTTGTTTGATGCCACCTATATATAGACAGCTCCTCCGCCTAATTTTGGCCCGCGAGTCAAACAGTTTGTCCACCCTGGCACTTGACCGACCAAATTAGTATACCTTCAGGTTGTCATAGTAGATGTTTTTCCTTGACTTAGGCTGTCCTATCTAGTCTCAATAGTGTGTGTCCTTCCTGGTCTTTAAGCATTAACTGATGAAGGATGAGAGGCGAAACGTCTTCTAGGACTACCTCAACAGTCACAGTCAGGCTTATGTTGTTGACCCTGAATTCGACTAGGGCTGTCCTATCTAGTTTGACTGTTGTGTGTGCCCCACCTAGTATTTGAGCATGAACTGATGAAGCCTGCTCAGATGCGAGGAAAAACATCTTCTATGACAACCTGTACAGTCATAGTCATTTCAGCCTGAACTCGACTAGGGCTGTCCTATCTAGTCTGACTGGTGTGTGTCTCGCCTAGTCTTTGAACATGAACTGATGAACTCTGTTCGGATAATAGGTGAAACGCCTTCTATGACAACCTGTATAGTCATAGTCACTGGAGCCTGAACTCGACTAGGGCTGTCCTATCTAGTCTGACCAGTGTGTGTCCCACTTAGTCTTTAAGCATTACCTGATGAAGTCTGCTTGGGAAAGAGATGAAACAACTTCTATGGCAACCTAAATAGTCATAGTCACTTGAGCATGAACTAGACTAGGGCTGTCCTATCTAGTCTGACTGGTGTGTGTCTCGCCTAGTTTTTGAACATGAACTGATGAAGCATGCTCAGAAGAGAGGCAAAACGTCTTCTATGACAACCTGTATAGTCATAGTCACTTGAGCCTGAACTCGACTAGGGCTGTCCTATCTAGTCTGACCAATGTGTGTCCCACCTAGTATTTGAGCATGAACTGATGAAGTCTGCTCGGAAAAGAGGTGAAATGTCTTCTATAAAAACCTAAATAGTCATAGTCACTTGAGCCTGAACTACACTAGGGCTGTCCTATCTAGTCTGACTGGTGTGTGTCCCACATAGTCTTCTGAACATGAACTCATGAAGCCTGCTTGGATTAGAGGTGAAACCTCTTGCACGACAACCTGAACAGTCATAGTCAGGCTCAAGTCTCTGACCCTGAACTATGTAGACTAGGGCTGTCCTATCTAGTCTGACTGGTGTGTGTCCCAACTAGTCTTTGAGTATTAACTGATGAAGCCTGCTCAGATGCGAGGCAAAACGTCTTCTATGACAACCTGTACAGGCATAGTCACTTGAGCCTGAACTCTGTCAGGGCCGTCCTATCTAGTCTAATGTGTGTGTGTGTCCCACCTAGTCTTTGAGCATGAACTGATGACATCTGCTTGGATAAGAGATGAAACAACTTCTATGACAACCTAAATAGTAATAGTCACTTGAGCCTGAACTAGACTAGGGCTGTCCTATCTAGTCTGACTGGTGTGTGTCTCGCCTAGTCTTTGAACATGAACCGATGAAGCATGCTCGGAAGAGAGACGAAACGTCCTTTATGACAACCTGAATAGTCATAGTCACTTACACCTGAACTTGACTAGGGCTGTCCTATCTAGTCTGACTGGTGTGTGTCTCGCCTAGTCTTTGAACATGAACTGAACATGCTCATATTAGAGGAGAAACGTTATCTTTGACAACCTGAACAGTCCAGTTGTGATTGATTGAACCCCCTGAGGATCCCTGTTATCCAAAACCAAACATGATAAGTCTGCTCTCATGGATGACAAAGTATTTTTTCAAACACACATTTGAGAGGCTGAAATCAGAGGATCTTAACATTTTAAAATAAAAAGAAAACCTCTTCTACCTGGTGTGAATGGCACAATGTGCTTCAGCAGTAGAGAACATCCATGGCTGCGTGCTGCACCCAAGCAAGCATGACGATCTACACAAAGCCATATATAATCATCTATATTTAGTTTGTACAATAATGTCCGAATGGCCGCACTTTTTACCCCGCCCCCCGCGTCATCATGAAGGAGAATTGGGCCAAAGGGCGGCTGTGGTGACGTGCCAACCCACGTGACCTGGGGCCTGACGCGACAAGGCGCCGAAATGCAACCCGCATGTCGGGTTGCCGAATCCGACGCGGCCCTGCTGAGAAGTCGTGCGTTTAATCGGACAATGAATCGAGCTGAAGGTCGGGTCGTTTGACCCGAGCGAGCACCCGTACACCATGTCAACAAACACGCCTTACCCTGAAGTGCGCGCTCTCGCTGCTCTTTGACGAGGTTATTCCGAGCACGTCGGCTCGGAGGTCCACCAGGAACTTCACTCCCCCTTCCACCCTGCTGATGTGGCCCAGCAGATGTTTGTAGCGGGGAGTCAAACTGTAGCGGAGTCGGTCCTCCGCCTGCAGGACGGTCGCCAAGTCCCGGAGTTGGGCGTCCACGAGCTTCCCGGCAAACTCCGAGACGCTCTTATGATCCACGCCGAAGTCCCGAGACAGCCTCGCCAGGAAGTCCAGTTTGTCGTCCCGTCCGAGAGTTCTGTAGAAGTGCATGAACTCCAAGCTGCTGGCTTCGGGGGGAGGGGGGGACTTCTCTCGCGTTTCGTACGCGGGTAGAGGCGACACCACCCTGGCCAGGATGTCCTCCATGCCAGCAACGCCGGTTGGCGAAGACAACCAGCGGCAGGTGCCGAAGCCCGACGCCCGCAGAGCGGCTTTCGGGACAGCCTGGTGTCGCCAACACTTGACGCTGCTACGAAAAGCGCAGATAACCGGGGGGGATATCATCGCGCAGTGACAAGCAGCCAGCCCGGAAAAGGAACTACTTCCGGGTTTCTTAAAGGCACAGTGCCGTTTTTTTTTTTTTTACAGTATCAGTTCATCTTTTCACATGAGTATCATGTCCACATGAGTTCAAGGGCTGAAATCATTTGCATCCCCTGTCATTTCAGCGTTGATTAATAAAAAACTCACGAGTTTTGTCATATGTGGTCACAAACAGATCCGCATGATGTCAGTACATTGTCTGAGAGTGGGGTCAGGGGGGTCATTTATGCAGCAGTCAGGCAGGTGGAAATAATGTGTGCACCCCTCATTGCATGTTCAATAAACACTATGATGTTGCTCAAGATGACCAACAGAGGGAGAATTCCAAAAGGAAATATATACTGCACATATAACAGCCCGTGGGTAGGTTGAGTAAACAAGTGTTGTTGGCAGAATCGTCTCGCAGCCTGTAACTGAAGTGACAGAGTGGAAATTGTGTGCTGAAATGCTCACATTCTGTAAATTATTCATTCTTTCGTTTTCTATGCCGCTTATCCTCATTAGGGTCGCGGCTGTGCTGGAGCCTATCCCAGCTGGCTTTGGGTAAGAGACGGGGTACACCCTGGACTGGTTGCCGGTCAAACAAACAAACATTCCCACTCACATTCACATGTGACATACGGAGAATTTAGAGTCGCCAATTAACTAAACATGCATGTTTTTGGAATGTGGGAGGAAACCAGAGTACCCACGCACGCACATGCAAACTCCACACAGAGATGCCCAACAGAGATTCGAACCCTGAACCTCCTGACTGTGAGGCCAATGTTCTACCCACTCTACCACCGCGCGGCTTCTGTAAGTTAGTGTATCCGAAATAGATTCATCCTAAAGGTGGAAGTACGGCGTATTTGAATTTAGTGCACGTAGCATTTAGCTCACGCTTAGTTGGCATGCCGATCGCCAAAATACACTTTATTATAAAAAGGAGAATAAAAAGATAATAAACGTAGTCATACGGTGCAGTGAATGCTACTGACTTGGCGACACAGAACGTGCAGAATCAAAAGCATTCGGTAGAAAAGTCTCGTAGTACAATTTTGATCTTTGTCAATCAAAGCGTGATCGTAACAATCCACACTTTTGTTTTTTCAATAAACCAAGATAATAAACAAGGAAACTAAGCTCCGCCCTCCCACAGTCGTGCGATAGGGGATGCAAATTCTGTCAGGGGTGCATATTTTGGCACGACACCTAAAAAAAGACAGAAAGATTTAGTGAATGTTTGTTTATATAGCTTGTTTCCAAACAATGCCTGTAACACGGCAGTAAAACGGCTCAAACATAACAGAAACGTCGTTTTGAATTCATCCTCTTCCTGTTGAAGAGCCTCAGTTACCGCTGAAGTTGTGTTCTCCTCACGTAGCAGTCCAGCCTTTTCAAATCAGTTGGGTTCCTTCTTATTTGATCTGTTATCATGTAGCCTGGTCTGGCTGTTTTATCATAGTTTTTGCCAATGTTGTGTGTGTATTTGTTAATGTGTGTGTTCTAAAAGTAAAAAAAAAAAAAAAATTCGAGGAAAAAGTCGTACCGTAACCTTTGACCCAGGTCAAGGGTCACACAAGGCCCCTGTGTTTATAGCCGTCTCCGGCAATGCATGTTAAATGAAGCATTAGAATCATGGATATTTCGAGAATTGAGTCGTAAGTTTACGACAATAACATTGTATACTCAAAGGAAAAGATTGTCATATTACAAGAGTAAAAACGTGACTTTACGGGAATAAAAGTTGTGACTTCATTTTATAGGCATTTCCTGAGAACAATTTCCTGAAGAATTTCTATGAACAGGGGAGCGGTATGTGGAGGGGTGGAGTGTTAGAGGGTAGCGGTGAGATGACGCTAGCTTGTGTTGACCTGGTTGTAACTGCTCTGTTTTGCTGTCTCGTTGTATATAAAAGCGTGTCTGAAGCCAGAGGAAAGTTTGCAGCTATGAAAAGTTAGCTTTATGTGGAGGGGCGGGATACGTGAGGGTAACGGTGAGATGATGCTAATCATGATGCTATCTCAAGCTAACCTGTTTGTACCCAAATACTCTCCTTTTGCCGCCCGTTATAGATAAAAGCGTGTCTGAAGCCAGAGGAAAGTTTGCAGCTATGAAAAGTTAGCTTTATGTGGAGGGGCGGGATACGTGAGGGTAACGGTGAGATGATGCTAATCATGATGCTATCTCAAGCTAACCTGTTTGTACCCAAATACTCTCCTTTTGCCGCCCGTTATAGATAAAAGCGTGTCTGAAGCCAGAGGAAAGTTTGCAGCTATGAAAAGTTAGCTTTATGTGGAGGGGCGGGATACGTGAGGGTAACGGTGAGATGATGCTAATCATGATGCTATCTCAAGCTAACCTGTTTGTACCCAAATACTCTCCTTTTGCCGCCCGTTATAGATAAAAGCGTGTCTGAAGCCAGAGGAAAGTTTGCAGCTATGAAAAGTTAGCTTTATGTGGAGGGGCGGGATACGTGAGGGTAACGGTGAGATGATGCTAATCATGATGCTATCTCAAGCTAACCTGTTTGTACCCAAATACTCTCCTTTTGCCGCCCGTTATAGATAAAAGCGTGTCTGAAGCCAGAGGAAAGTTTGCAGCTATGAAAAGTTAGCTTTATGTGGAGGGGCGGGATACGTGAGGGTAACGGTGAGATGATGCTAATCATGATGCTATCTCAAGCTAACCTGTTTGTACCCAAATACTCTCCTTTTGCCGCCCGTTATAGATAAAAGCGTGTCTGAAGCCAGAGGAAAGTTTGCAGCTATGAAAAGTTAGCTTTATGTGGAGGGGCGGGATACGTGAGGGTAACGGTGAGATGATGCTAATCATGATGCTATCTCAAGCTAACCTGTTTGTACCCAAATACTCTCCTTTTGCCGCCCGTTATAGATAAAAGCGTGTCTGAAGCCAGAGGAAAGTTTGCAGCTATGAAAAGTTAGCTTTATGTGGAGGGGCGGGATACGTGAGGGTAACGGTGAGATGATGCTAATCATGATGCTATCTCAAGCTAACCTGTTTGTACCCAAATACTCTCCTTTTGCCGCCCGTTATAGATAAAAGCGTGTCTGAAGCCAGAGGAAAGTTTGCAGCTATGAAAAGTTAGCTTTATGTGGAGGGGCGGGATACGTGAGGGTAACGGTGAGATGATGCTAATCATGATGCTATCTCAAGCTAACCTGTTTGTACCCAAATACTCTCCTTTTGCCGCCCGTTATAGATAAAAGCGTGTCTGAAGCCAGAGGAAAGTTTGCAGCTATGAAAAGTTAGCTTTATGTGGAGGGGCGGGATACGTGAGGGTAACGGTGAGATGATGCTAATCATGATGCTATCTCAAGCTAACCTGTTTGTACCCAAATACTCTCCTTTTGCCGCCCGTTATAGATAAAAGCGTGTCTGAAGCCAGAGGAAAGTTTGCAGCTATGAAAAGTTAGCTTTATGTGGAGGGGCGGGATACGTGAGGGTAACGGTGAGATGATGCTAATCATGATGCTATCTCAAGCTAACCTGTTTGTACCCAAATACTCTCCTTTTGCCGCCCGTTATAGATAAAAGCGTGTCTGAAGCCAGAGGAAAGTTTGCAGCTATGAAAAGTTAGCTTTATGTGGAGGGGCGGGATACGTGAGGGTAACGGTGAGATGATGCTAATCATGATGCTATCTCAAGCTAACCTGTTTGTACCCAAATACTCTCCTTTTGCCGCCCGTTATAGATAAAAGCGTGTCTGAAGCCAGAGGAAAGTTTGCAGCTATGAAAAGTTAGCTTTATGTGGAGGGGCGGGATACGTGAGGGTAACGGTGAGATGATGCTAATCATGATGCTATCTCAAGCTAACCTGTTTGTACCCAAATACTCTCCTTTTGCCGCCCGTTATAGATAAAAGCGTGTCTGAAGCCAGAGGAAAGTTTGCAGCTATGAAAAGTTAGCTTTATGTGGAGGGGCGGGATACGTGAGGGTAACGGTGAGATGATGCTAATCATGATGCTATCTCAAGCTAACCTGTTTGTACCCAAATACTCTCCTTTTGCCGCCCGTTATAGATAAAAGCTTGTCTGGAAGCCAGAGGGAAGTTCCCCTCCCCACTTAACCACTATGCTCTAGTTTCCCTCGGACACGTCTGACACGTAAAATTACCACTTTAAATCTCGTAACATTACGAATTGAAATATCTTAACATTACAACTTTTAATCTTAAAAATCTTAAATTATCAGGACAACTAATTTGATTTATTATTTCATTTACTGTATTGTAACTTGACTTGGTGCCTACCTGTGACTTGTACATGAGTGACTTACTCCCAACTCTGGCTATTACGTGTCCTTGTGCCCTACGTACGTGTCCGAGGGAAAATATAGCACAGTTTTTCAGGAAGGAGGAAACCTTCCTCGTGCTTCAGGCCCCCTCCGCATAAGGCCCCCCCCCTGTTTTTTAGCTGTCTCGGCCAATGCCTGTAAAGTCACGTTGCGACTTTTAATCTCGTAAAATTACGACTTTACTCTCGTAATGTTACAAGTTGTTTCTGGTAAATGTACAACCTTTTCCACCTTACCACCGTAACGTAAGATTTACCACCTTATTCTCAAAATCTTGGAATACTTTAATACTTCATTGTAACAGGCATTGCCTGGGTCAGCTATAAAGACTGGGGACTTGTGTGACCTTCGGCCTTGTGTTTAGTGGTAACAGTACAAATTGTATTCCCGTTAAATTGCGACTTTGATTCTCGTAAAATTACGACCGTGGTGAAATATGTAAAGCTGTGTACATTTCACTGATTAAATATGACTGACACCACTTCCTTCTCATTCATCCCTGCAGCCCCGTGGTGCTTTTTCTTACAGAGTCGGAGTAGCAAAGAATGGGTTGTTCCACTGCGCAAAACTGGACGGTCATTGGATAAATGCTGGACTTTGTCTCGTCCATCAGTATCTCTGGGGGTCTACGGGGCAGCGGGCTGACCCGGACACTGGGCTTCTGCATGATGCTTGGGTGATCTGGCTAAGTTGAAATCCATTTTCAATTGTCAGTGAAATGGGCAATATTGAAGTACAAACCTACACCCGAGCATTTCCAAGTTTTTGGTTCCATTGTTCTGAACTGATCCGGAGACTTTACCGATCCCCAGCAACTTTGTCTTTGGTAGAAACGACTAGGAACTGAGGGTAGAATTTAGAGGGATGTTTAAAATCAAATTTTCTTCTACTATTGTCATCATTTACCGCAAAGAGAATTGGCAGACCAGACGGTAAGGTAGAGGCAAGATTAACAGAGTTTGTAAAACAACCAAATCCTTTGGTTTTAACAGTCCTGACTTCAGAAACAGTCCAGTTGTGTGTTCTTTTGGAGAAGCTCTGCGTATAATTCTTATTTTGCTCACTTTTGCAATATAATCAAAGACATACAACTTCTGGTACATGAATATCCCCACACTTCCGAACAATAAATAAAATATGGCAAAATAAGAGAACAATACAAAATTCTCATCGCCTTATGACTTAACACATACTTAGCTTTACATCTTCTCGCAGCAGACCTCCAAAATCTTGTCTCTTTTAATGCACAGCATAGGACATTTGCCCTTTCTGGCAACAGTTCGGCAAGGCTTTTAACCTCATTAGGGTCGCGGGTATGCTGGAGCCTATCCCAGCTGACTTTGGGCAAGAGGCGGGGTACACATAAGACAAACATAAGACTGGTACTGGTTTTGTTGAGACAGTAGAATATGTTCTTATGAACTGCACTGGGTACGACAGAGAAAGTAATAACACAAAGAGGAAAATCTTGGACATTCAGCATAAAAGATATATCAGTGGTCAAAATATCTGTTGGTACCAGTGGTATCAATTCCTTCATCCTCCAGAAACTGCCTGCATACTCTAGCCACATGAGGTCGGGCATTGTCGTGGACCAGGAGGAACTAAGGTCCCACTGCACCAGCGTAGGTTCTGAAAATGGGTCTAAGGATTTCATCCCAATACCTAATAGTAGTCCGGGTGCCATTATCTAACCTGTAGAGGTCTGTGTGTCCTTCCAGAGACATGCCTCCCCAGACCATCACTGACCCACCACCAAACCGGTCATGCTGAATGATGTTGCAGGCAGCATAACGTTCTCCACGGCATCTCCAGACCCTTTCACGTCTGTCGCATGTGCTCAGGTTGAACTTGCTCTCATCGGTGAAGAGCACAGGGCGCCAGTCGCGTAGTTTGCCAATTCTGGTGGTCTATGGCAAATGCCAATCGAGCTCCACGGTGCTGGGCAGTGAGCACAGGGCCCGCTACAGTACAGGACGTCAGGCCTTCAGGCCACCCTCATGAAGCCTGTTTCTAATTGTTTGGTCAGAAACATTCACAGTGGCCTGTTGGATGCCATTATGTAGGGCTCTGGCAGTGCTCATCCTGTTCCTCCTTGCACAATGGAACAGATACCGATCCTGCTGAGGGTTTAAGGACCTTCTATGGCCCTGTCCAGCTCTCCTGGAGTAAGTACCTGTCTCCTGGAATCTCCTCCATGCTCTTGAGACTGTGCTGGGAGACAGAGCAAACCTTCTTGCAACGATACATACTGATGTGCCATGCTGGAGAAGTTGGACTACTTGTGCAACCTCTGTAGAGTCCAGGTAGCGCACCATGGTATCAACAAAGATGATGATGCAAGCCAAATGAAAAACTACAGCAGTAGAACGTCAGTCAGTAAGAAATCAGCCAAAAGAGATGAGTCAGTGGCCTCAACCTGGAAAACCATTCCTGTTTTGGGATCTGTCTTATTGTTGCCCCTCTGATGCACCTGTTGTTGATTTCAATAACAACAAAGCAGCTGAAACTCATTTACAACCCCCTCTGCTACTTAAGTGACCACATCAATATCCCAGACTGATAGGTTAATATACGCTGATTAAAAAGTGTTCCTCTAATTTATATATTATTTCTATATTTATTATATATATATATATATATTTAGTATATATTGATTATGTATTATATTGTAATGTATCCATTATTGTATAATTTATTATTGTGTATTTATGTAATATTGAATACACGTTCACATTCAAATACACGTTGAATGTGAACAGTTGTTATTCATTTACAGTTTTTTATTTATTTATTTTACTGTATTTTATGATTGTTTCTCTTCGTATATCTACTTTCCTGCCTTGATTGTTTATTTCTGTGATTAAGTTTTGTGTGACATTTTTCTCACAGAACTGCTGCAGGCATATGGATCATTCCCATCCGCAGGGTGGCGGTAGTGCACTGACATAGTGTGCATGCGCCGTTCAGCGGCAAAGAAAAACGAAGAAGAAGCAGAACACCTGGCAAACGGGCGGAAAAAAAAGACATTTAGGAGACTGGAACGCCGGGTCTCATTTTAACGTGTATGCACCATTTCTATGTTTATAGGGTTCATTACACGCAGCCGTGCTGTTTCTTGAATGATTAGGTCATCGCGGGTAGCTCTTTGCCGCCGCTGTTGCTGGAATTGCTGTTAATTGGCTAACACGGACGCGCCATCTCCCGCCGAAGCGGCGCATTTGCGTCACTGACCGCCCCCGCCCGGGCTTCGTTGCTGTTCGTTATTCGCTAATCTGAAACGGCATCTGCCCCTCGGCTTTCGTGCGCGGGATGGGGCGAGAGGAGGAGGCCGCGGACGGCGGGAAGACGACGCTTAAGGCCGCCAAACTGAAGCGGCTCAACGACGCCGAGATGGCGAAAGCCGGAGGCGATACCAACCATAACTTGTGAGTGGCCTTTTTTGTTTCGGAAAAAGACAAAGGTTATATATGTTTTTTTTTGTTTTGTTTTTTACGCCGCGTGATAGAAACCCGCAGCCGTTTTTGGTTTCTAAAACGTTTTTTTCCTGCGAGTTTTTTTTTACGTTGTTTTGAATATTACGTGTTGGTTACATGGTTGGGTCCTACGGAAGCACAGGAGTAACAAAATTAAAAGGAACTACACGTGGAAATATGAAGAGACTCAATAATATACAAATGTACACACGTGATCATATTCTTATTGCACTTTTTAAGTGTTTTTAAATGTTAGGTGTTTTGTTAGGTGGTTGGTTGCCTCAATGCTCCCCAAACAAACCCTCAACACCCCCGAATGATGGATGGATGATTTTTGGGCTGGTCGCCCCATGTTGCACTGCGGTTTGTTATGTTCTGTAAGCGTTATGTGTTGGTTGGGCTGTTTAGTTATGTAGGTGGTATAGGAAAGCCCTTACAAGCTTTTAAAACCATAATCTTGCTTTTATAAATGGATTAAGTGAATGGAATGCACAGATGCAGTCGTTCATTTTCCATGTTGTTTTTTATTGTCTTTGTTTTTTCCATTTTGTTGTTGATTTTACTGTTTTGTCTTTTCCATTTGCTTTTTTCCCCATTGCATTTACCGGATGGCTCAAGCGAGCGACAAAAAGCAAAGGCAAATAAGTGACTATGTAATAGCTACATTTAATACTTTAATAATAGACATCTGAATCGTTGACTGGACTAGGTAGTAGAATTGCAGACGTTGCTTCTATTCTCACAGGCTTCGTCAGAAAGAATATTTGGTAAGAGTACCAAAATTTTCTCACTGAGTACCAAAGATTGTAGCTGACGAAACCTCTGTGAATAGAAGCGAAATGTCCTTAACTCTACTGGAATCTTTGTCAGCTAGAATCTCTTACCAAAGATTTTAGATGACCAAGCCTCTGTGAATAAAAGTCAAACGTCCTTAACTCTACTGCCCAGTCTTTTGTGAGAATCATCCGTAACTCCACTACCCAGTCTTTTGTGAGAATCATCCGTAACTCCACTACCCAGTCTTTTGTGAGAATCGTCCGTAACTCCACTACCCAGTCTTTTGTGAGAATCGTCCGTAACTCTACGACCCAGTCTTTGGTAAGAACCGTCCGTAACTCTACGACCCAGTCTTTGGTAAGAACCGTCCGTAACTCTACGACCCAGTCTTTGGTAAGAACCGTCCGTAACTCTACGACCCAGTCTTTGGTAAGAACCGTCCGTAACTCTACGACCCAGTCTTTGGTAAGAACCGTCCGTAACTCTACGACCCAGTCTTTGGTAAGAACCGTCCGTAACT
>QODF01000036.1:1314905-1437308 GCA_024372805.1 Oostethus manadensis | reverse complement strand
ATATACTGAATGTATATATACTGAATGTATACTTTTTTTATTTCCTTTTTAAATGTAGTGGGTTTGCCTCATATTAAAGTGCGCTCAATGGTCCGGAATTTACTGTACTTGGCTGGAAGTGCAGGGAAACACTTATGCACTAGCACTATACGTTTCAGGACAAGGGTCGACCTCGTTCAGATTCCAAAGTGTCAGTTCTAACTGTTCCCTGGGTCGCCTTCATAAAACATGTATTTCTATGCTGCATATATATGAATGAAAAAATGTGATTAACTCAACATAAAAACAATGAAATACTTATTCGGTGAAGGAGGTGGGTCTCGTTGCAGATGCTTCTCAAACTTGTCACACAAGTGTAAAAAGACATAAACCACTACCAGTACACTCCTGATTGAAATTTCAATACCAGTTGAAAAATTGCATGAGTTTACATTTTGCACTGTTGGATTTTAAGGCGGTCCTAAGTAGAGCTTCAAAAAGCCAAAGAAAGAGTAAGCAATTTATAAACCGATCAAAAGACCTCTAAAAGACAAGACTTAGTAATGAGTCTAAAATGGGTTTGGGCTTGCTCGATGCCAGTGTTTCCAGGAGGCTAGTGGGATTGTTGCTCCAACTGGTGAAGATGGCTTCACGGAGGGCCTTCACTCTCCGGAACTGATGTTGATTTTTTTTTAAACTTCCTTTGCCATCCATCCCTAAATGTTCTCAAATGGGGAACACCCAGGAAGGTCCAAAAAAGTGAGCTTATTCCTCTGGAAGAAGGCAGGTATTGTGAACCGCAGCGTTGTCCTGTTCAAATCCAGTCATTACCACACAGATTAGGGCCTTCAGTCATGAGGTATTCCCCCTGAGACATTCCACATAGCTATTTGCCGACTGACGCCCCTGCACAACCTAAAACTCCGCTGTTCTGCAAATTCCAAACAGGCTATCCTGGAGCATTGAAAGGGACGAGGCCTTTGAAGACTTCTCTTCTTCTTAAAAACATTTTCTTGCAGATGCTATTTGATGGCTATTGGACTGCATTCAGCACCAGTAACTATTTTTTTTTATTTGGGCCAAGGATCTTGACCGTATCTTGACAGGCACCCGGTCGGATCCCCCGGCACAGGGCCAGTGGTTGTCTTTTTTTGGGTCTACCACTGCACTTTGTTGTTCCGTCACTTTGACTGCATAAGAATTGGAAGGCCTCGACCGCAGAGCTGTAACGCGCCTTCAACTTGGCGAAAAACAGAGACGCGCCGCTTAATATAGATTTGTGTCAGAAGGGTGATGTTCCTGCTTTTGTGCAACAGGGAGCCAGAAGACAGCGACTTCACCACAGAGAAGAGAGGAGTGAAACGAAAACGAATCAAAGATGAGCCTGCAGAGGTTCCCACCAGTGACACACCAAAGTAAGTCAACGGCCGAAATACTGACTTTGCTAAGACGTGCCAAGGCAGATTTCATTCTTAAGTCCCGTCGACAAATGATAGTTCAAGCTGGGAAGGATACCAAAACAATCTGTACCGGCTTTTTCACAGATGCTGACTGAATCCATATTTCCTGTAAGAAATGTAATGTTTTCCATGCAGAGAGCAATTCTAAATGCATACGTGGGATAAATGAACATTTAAGGTTACCTTTTTTCCCCTTCATTAAAGGCGTGATTCTTGACGACTTTTCCCAAAGACACGATGTGGCAGCGAGACACCAAACTGTAAAAACCTCCGGTTGACATTTGGTTAGATGGCTAATAGGATGCTAACAATTAATACATATATAATAGTTTAATAAATTAACAATATAGTTGAAGACGTGCAACATGTGTTACGCTAACTGGAGAAACGCAAACCGCATGGCAGAACTGTGGCGACATTTTTGGATGTTAACCAAGGTCTCACTATACATTACAAATAAATGATAAAGTTAAAAAAATATGTACATGTAAAGAAATTAAGTAAAGTATGTGTTTTTTAAATCCTGTAGAAGTCTTAATAATAGAAACAATTCGGTTCGATAAATGGGGTACTTCTTCCACCGAAGGCCACATGCTAGAAAATCAATCCTGATATTCCGTAAAGCCAGCCTCTAGATATGCGGAGAAGTATTTACACTGCCTGGCCACCTGGATTTAAGTAAGCACATAGGTAGGAGGTTGCTGCAGCTGGTCAGGTCTAGGTTCTGCAACACTATGTGCTCAAAGGATGAGGTCAGCTGACTACCTGGATAAAGACCAGGTTATTCCATCAATGGACTTTTTCTTTCATGATGGCACGGGCATATTCCAAGATGACACTGCCAGGATTCATTGGGCTCAAATTACGAAAGAGCAGTTCAGGGAGAAGGAGACATTTTCACACATGGAGTCCAGACCTTAACCCTATTCAGAATATTTGGGATGTGCTGGAGAAGGCTTTGCGCTGCGGTCGGACTCCAGAGTCATCAATGCAAGATCTTGGTGAAAAATGAATGCAGTTTTAATTAATTGAATTTTAATTAATCAACACAGGATGGAAGTACATCTTGTGTATGACTTTTTTTTTTTTTTGGCCAGGCAGTGTATTTCAAGAAAAAAATCTGCATCTCCAATTTGACATAGGTGGTGAAAAAGTGTATTAGTATGAATTGAGTCTTCAAATACTCTAATATTTGTTGTTTTTTCTCGTAATATTACAACTTCATGCCCTTAATATTTTGACTTTATTCCAATATTATAACCAGATAATGGTTATAATAGAGAAAAATACAAATCCATGAGTGTGTGTGAATGCAGTGTGCAGGGAGCCCACTGTGTGAACATGGCTGACGGTTATTGCCCACCATAACCCTGCGAGGGGGAAACATGAGTCAGGTTCAGGGTTTGGCGTTCCAAATTGTGCTTTAACAAGCCATTGCAAACAGAATTTTGTTGAAACCCCCCCCCCCCCTACAGTGCTCACTGACAGTTATGTAAAGTGTCAGGCAATAATGGCTGTAAGCGAGATAAATACTTTGTTGGTCCCCCCCCGGCCCCCCAGGCTCTCATTGGCAACCAAGAAGTAAGTTATTTTCCATCATGTCTGCTGAACCTTGCATTACCTCCTGTATGTCAAGTACGCTATTAATATTGTATTTGTGTGTGGATACCAGCGGCGCAAAAAAGAAAAAGCGTTCGGAGGAAGAAAACGGTGACGAGGCCCCAAAAAAGAAGCCCAAAAAGAAAACCGAGGAGGTAAATTCTCTATGTGCCGCTTGATCCATCTCCATCAATAACACGTCTGACGGATCCTTGGTGCAGTTAGTGGCTCTTTTTGTGTTGTTTTTTTCATTCACGTCTTCGGTTTACTTCTCGGCAAAGGGGCTGAAGAAGAAGAAGAAGAAGAAGAAGGAGGAGGAAGAAGAGCAAGCGGTCTCAAAACCGTCAAAGAAGACAAAGGAGGACATTAAGGAGGCAAGACTGTTGAAGATGAAAAAGAAGGAAGAGGAGGAACAGAATCGCTGGCGATGGTTGGGGAAGTACTTTTAACTTGTATTGTACACACTCTTTATCAAATGAATGCTCAACTTTTTCATCCCTTCAGGTGGGAGGAAGAGAAGTATGAAGACGGGGTAAAGTGGAGGTTTCTGGAACACAAAGGACCTTACTTTCCGCCCGAGTATCAGCCTCTACCAGACGATGTTCACTTCTACTACAATGGTTAGTGTTAACAAGGGACCCGATATTTAGCCAATGGAGAATCTTCTCACTATTTTTGAGTGGGGAAAAAAAAAGTTGTCTGCTTGGATTTGGTACGAAAGCAACACACTACAGTCTATAGGAAAACAGTAGAAATGTCACAAGACACCCAATTGGCGAGACAAGATTTTAACGTTAATTTTAAGAAAAAATACAATGGAAAAAGTATGACTAGTATTTAACCAGCACCTAGAAATGCAGGTATGATTTAAAATGTTAAACATTGACGCTAAACAATATTGTCAACCTTTTTAGAGACCAAATAAACC
The DNA here is from genome assembly GCA_024372805.1 of Oostethus manadensis. Lineage (NCBI taxonomy): Eukaryota > Metazoa > Chordata > Actinopteri > Syngnathiformes > Syngnathidae > Oostethus > Oostethus manadensis. The sequence goes on along the minus strand of QODF01000036.1, from coordinate 1,433,342 downwards.
ACTTTTAGGATAGTACACTATATAAAAATGATATAATAGTAATAATGCAATATTTCTTTTTAATATCTCATCTTTCACTCTTTAAAGTTACGGAATTGCCGTCTGTGACGTGTTTTCTCTCACAGGCAATCGTACTGTCTGTGAAACATTTGCAGCATTTCTGGAAATGCTGGCTTTACAACTGTATTAAAAAGCCTCGTTTCGTTTGTGTTTACTTTGCTGATGAAACGTCTCGGTGAGAGTTATCTATCGAGATGAAGGCTCTGCATATTGATGTGCAATTTTTTCCCTCCGGTACAGTTGAGGTTGGCAAGTTTGTTGACTTTTATTTTGCTATCACTTTTGAACAAATCCAAACACATACTGGCTCGTTCATGTTGATGGCCTCACCTCGCGTATTATTGATATTCCCCCACGGGTGGCATTTGGTTTTACAATCATCTTTTTCCCTCCTAATTTCTACTACATTATTTTGCATTGCTCCCCACGAGGCTCCCTTGCTGCAATGTGTGTGTGCTAGCGGCCCCGCCTCCCCCCCCCCCCACAGAGAGATGACTGACAAATGGTCTCACTCTGTTTTCTATGGAACGCCGTTGTTCTATGACGGGTCTATATGCTGTGTGCTCATTTGGAGGTGAGAGAAAAGGAAAACATGCATGTATGCACATGGCAATATACGGAGGCCGGCGAAATTGAGTTTATTTTCATTGATTGTGTGATTCAAGTGATTTTTTGTCAAGTCAACAAGCCAGTTCCACATTGCCAGTCAAGCAAATGGATGGTGAAAGACAATCCTGATGCTTGCCGGACTTATCTGTGGCATCAAGTATGTTGATAAATATTTGAAAGCAGCCTCAAATGGACGACAGACTGCATTTTTACTCCACGTTTGAAATGAAAATGAACACATACTGCAGACGATGCCCTTCCCTTGTGCTGCTGTGCATGAATTTTACATGAACTGGGATGAGCTCCACAACTGAATGAATGTGGAAAGTTAGCGAGCCACTGCAGCAGCAAATCAGAGTTTTAACTCCCAACTTGAAATCTGGTAAGGTTAAAAGTATACAGCTGTGATGAAGGAAAAGTTAGTCATTGGTACTCCTCCGAGCCAGAAGGCCTCTGTAGGGAGGCGTTCATCATCTGCCATGTTTGTCTTTGTAGCTTGCAAGTAGTGCAGTTTGAATGCTGATCGTTGTCCTCAATAAATTAACTAGCCTGACAGGACCAGGTTGGTGTCGCTGCATCGCATGATGAACGCTGAGCCTTTCGTTCTTGCTCGGTGATATGAAATTTGGTATGAATCCAAAGTCCATCAACCAGTATTGGGTCATGCGGCATCTTGTTACTAAATTATCAGAGCAGCAGGTTGTTTTTTTTTTTGAGTGTGTTTGCTTTTGTTTTTTATTTGCTCAGGTAAGCCGGTGAAGTTGAGCCCGGCGGCCGAGGAGGTGGCCCTGTTCTTCGGCCAGATGTTGGATCACGAATACACCACTAAAAAGGTTTTCCGGGAGAACTTCTTCAAGGATTGGAGGCAGGTAAACTGGAAGAAGTCATTTCATTTCAGTTTGACAATTCTTGTTGTTTTTTGCAAATATAGGTTGTGTTTTTGGGGTATTTACACTTTTTCCAGCGAGGGCCACGTACTAAAACTAGAAAAACACGAGCCATATTAGCCCCCCCCATACTGTGATTAAAACCAAAATAATAATCCGATTGATACTTCATATTAAATCTTGTCATGCATTTTTTCCCAAGTGCTCTGACCGCTTTTGGAATTATATGCACTTGTGCCGAAAATGCTCCCATGTCGCAAATCATCCCGACGGTGATCCAGATCACCCCCAAAATGTAATCCGTTCTTCCATGTGCAGTTTCTGAAGATTTCATCCAAATCCATTCAGAGCTTTTCAAGTTATTTTGAACATAAACAAAAACCCCATCCTGAGTTTTTATTCTTTTGCATGTTTGTCACACAAAATGTTTCTGATCATCAAACACATTTTAATATTAGTCAAAGATAACACAAGTAAACACAAAATGCAGTTTTTAAATGAATGTTTTTATTATTTAGGGAGAAAAAAAATCCAAACCCACATAGCCCTGTGTGAAAAAGTAATTGCCCCTGCACCTAATAACGGGTTGGTCACCCTTAGCAGCAATAACTGCAATCAAACGTTTGCCATAACTTGCAACAAGTCTTTTACACGCTCTGGAGGAATTTTGGCCCACTCATCTTTGCACAATTGTTGTCATTCAGCTTTATTTGAGGCTTTTCTAGCATGAAGCGCCTTCTTAAGGTCATGCCACAGCATCTCCATGGGATTCAGGTCAGGACTTTGACTAGGCCACTCCGACGTCTTCATTTGGTTTTTCTTCAGCCATTCAGAGGTGGATTTGCTGGTGTGTTTTGGGTCATTGTCCTGCTGCAGCACCCAAGATGGCTTTAGCTTGAGTTGACCAACAGATGGCCGGACATTCTCCTTCAGGATTTTTTGCTAGACAGTAGAATTCATGCTTCCATCCATCCCAGCAAGCCTTCCAGGTCCTGAATCAGCGAAACAACCCCAGACCATCACACTACCACCACCATATTTTACTGCTGGTATGATGTTCTTTTTAGGAAATGCTGTTACTTTTACGCCAGATGTAACGGGACACGCACCTTCCAAAAAGTTCACCTTTCTCTCGTCAGTCCACAAGATATTTTCCCAAAAGTCTTGGCAGTCATCATTTTGTGTTCAATTATGTTGTCTTTGACTAATAGTTAACTATTTTTTATGATCAGAAACATTTAAGTGTGACAAACATGCAAAAGAATAAAAAGTCAGGAAGGGGGCAAATAGTTTTTCACACCACTGTATATGTACATGTTTATATCCATCATTCATTTATAACTGACTCCCTCACAACTTTACGGTTCAGTACCCGGCCATCCATTTCTCAGTCGGATTGCTTGAACTTTCAGCCAAAAAGTTACTGAATCATTTGGAATGAATCGAATCGGCAACCATAAATCGTGGTAAAGGTCGTTGGAAGGAATCGTCCCACCCCTAATCATGACGTTCTTCTCTTAATATTTAGACTGTAAACTGACAGTTTTTTATTTATTTATCATAAAGTACAATTATATTTGTGGAGTGGGCCTCGGGCCTATACCCGCCCACCTCACTCACCTCACTTTGGACACTCTGTGCTAGTGTATTGAATAAGAATGTGTTGGGATGTTTTGGTAAATACTGGAATCATGTGGAAGTAAAAGTAGAGGAAGTGTCACGTGTGGTGTCAGTCAGGGTGTCCTTTTGTTTAAAAAGACGAGCCGCCGAGCCCCGGGTCGTATCATGCAGAATTAATTTTGCACTGCTTAGTGCTCAATGCACTTGAAAATATGATTTGTGTGAAGGCATTGATATGCTAATCCATACAAGTAGCTTCTCTGCATATGAACAAATCCAATTAAACTGTTATATTAGAGGCGGAAAAACCTCTTCTCGCTCCACTGCCCTCCGCGCCCGCCTACTGTCGTTTTGTCACTCATGCTTAGATACGCCAACTGACTGGATGTCCGTACAGCCGCGGCGTTTGTGTAAAGTGTGTTACTCCAGAGGTCAGTCTATGCGTTCAACCCAAGGGTGGGCAAACTGCGGCCCGTGGGCCACATATGGCCTGCCAGTCGACTGTAGCCAGCAGTGGTGTTGTCACCATTTTGATGACTCAAGCATGCTTATCTGAGGATATTGAGGACAAAAAAGTCACCTAAAGAACACGACCTAATAACATACCGACTGCACCATGTGGGAATAGAAATAAATATCTACACACATGTCAAAATGACACGCATATATTCCCCCGCTGAGCATGCCGGGTATCTTGTGGTACCCCCTCCCCCCCGACTTTCTGCCGCATTGTTGATTGAGTGGAAAATAAGTTGAGGAGGTGGTCATGGTAGTAAACCAGGAGGCGTTAACATACTCTTGATGGACAATGTTTTATTGTTCATAGTAGACTACCCAGCATGCCTTGTGGACATCTGAAAATACCAGTTTTAAGTGAAGCGTTATGTTTAGCGCTTAGTTAGCAGTAGCAGCTGTGGTTGATTTATGGCATGTGTTAACTCGCTACGGAAGTGATGTTTTGGTTTTGTTGCACCGTGAGCAAGTTTGTCATTGTGTTTGATTACCTACATATGTATGTATGCTTGTGTGTATACAGTATATATATATATATATATGTATGTATGTGTGTGTATATATATACAAACGTGTGTGTGCTTATGAGTATATGTGTGTGTGTGTGCATATGAGTATATATGTGTGTGTGTGTGTGTGCATATATGAGTATATATGTGTGTGTGTGTGTGTGTGTGTGTGTACCTCTGATTTAAACTCATGTGACCCCAGACAGCACTTGATGACGACGAGCTGAAACTCATCAAAGTCTCGTTAGGTGTTTGTATTTTCCAACATACCCTTAAAGCGTGAACTAAAAAAAAAAAAAAAAGATACGTGAACAGTCCCTTGCCTCCGTTTCATTCAGCCATCACTTTTTCTTCTTTGGGGGGGCCGTGAGAGGCCATAATAAAAGCCCCACATGCTGACATTTCGCACCAATAACGTCTGAGATGATCCATAAAGTCTCCACGGAGAGCAACCCTTTATTGGCCCCGTTAGCGTCCTCTTTGATGAGAGGAGCCTTTTCAGCAATAACTTCAGAAAGTTGATTTGAAGCTCAGCTAAACTGTCCCCTTATCGTGTGCCGACATATCAGGCCGACTTTTTATTTTTTTTACGGCATCTGTCAAATAACACTGTCAAGATCTTTCCCGCTCCTTTTAGCTTCCAGTTTGAGGGAAAAGTCAAAAGGTTTCCGAACAGACGTGAGGCTACAGCTGGCTGGAAATTGAGCATCGCTACGGTATTGGGCAGAGGTGTCTAAAGTGCATGAAAAATCAACTGGAGTTGTAATCCACCTGGACTTAAAGTAGAAACTTTCCGAAAATAGCATCATTTAGAAAACTAGGTTGTGGAAAAAGTGTTATAGGAATAAAGTCAAAACATGGGAATACAGTCGTAATTATGAGAGGATAATTAACAAAGTTTAAATAGTTGGGGCCGAAAAAAGTCAAAATATTATGCGAATAAAGTCATATAAAAAAATAACGATTTTATAAAATAGTGTTCTAAACAATAGCAGTCCAATGTGACCAAGCCAAAGAATGACTATTATTTGGTACATGGCAAACAAGTTACCAGTAGGTGCAGTAGATTCTCAGAAAACAAGACCCAGCAATCATGATATGCGCACTCTTAAGGCTGTGCAATTGGCCAATTAGTTGAAAGGGGTGTGTTTAAAAAAAATAGCAGTGTCTGCCGTTGACTTCAAAAAGTCAAAACTATTTTGTACAAACTTTTTTGTACAACCAACTTGTGGCATCTTTCAGCTGTCATTCCTCTCCAAGATTCTTCAACAACATTCCACAAATCATTAACCTTTCTTGGTTTTGCTTCACAAACAGCATTTTTGATGTCACTCCACAAGTTCTCCATGGGATTAAGGTCCGAGGATTGGGCTGGCCGCTCCATAACATTGAGTTTTGTTGGTTTGGAACCAAGATGTTGCTGGTTTACTAGTGTGTTTGGGGTGATTGTCTTGTTGAAACAGCCATTTCAAGGGCATGTCCTCTTCAGCATGACCTTCAAGTATTTTGACATATGCAAACAGATTCGATTTGATTCTGCTATGGGATAAATAGGCCCAACACCATAGTGGGAGAAACATGCCCATATCTTGACATGATGAGTTTGATGAATTTAGAGTTTGGGGTTCGTCTCAAAAACTCTCTGCGGCCCTTGGACCCAAAAAGAACAACTTTACTCCGATCAGTCCACAAAATGTTCCTCCATTTCTCTTTAGGCCAGTTGATGTGTTCTTTGGCAAATTCTTGTAAATAGATTAGCTTCACACAGCATCCTTTCCTTTTTCCGTGTGCGACCCTCGGTGGAAAAGGTTTGGACGCCCCGTTTATAGGGCATTGTGTTTGTTTTTTTTCAACCTTCATGCACGCTCACATGCTTTGATTAACCTTGCAACCGTTGAAGGAAATGACGGCCGAGGAGAGAACGCTGATTCGACATCTTGAAAAATGTGATTTCGGGGAGATTCACGCGATGCATAAAGCCAAGGTGGAGGAAAGGAGAAACCTGAGCAAGCAGGACAAATTGGTACGCTTTCCCGTTTTTCTGTGTGCGTCGCGGTTGAGTGTGTTGATTGTGTTTGCCACGTTCTGAAAATAAAGTCTAGCAGGAAAACACAGCTGCCAAAAATGAAAAATTCAGCAGTCATTTTACAATAGTAAAAAATATTGTACTTTTACAAGAATAATGTAATATTATGAGGAAAATAACATCATTTTAGTAGCGTATACAATACAATATATAATAGGTTTAAGTTGTAATTTTTTGAACGTTGTATAAAAAGTTAGATTAGTATAAAAGTCATATTGTGAAGAAAATGTACTAGAAATAGTTGGAAAATCAAAACGTTTTTTTTTTTTTTTTAAACCACTGCATATTAAAATATTGTTCCTCTTGTTACTGATTATTAACACAACATTAGTTTTCTATAATTTGGCATTTGGGTTCTGTTACAGGTACTGAAAGAGGCCAATCAGAAGATAGTGGAGGAGTACGGCTACTGCCTGTTGGACCACCACAGAGAACGAATTGGCAACTTCAAGATTGAGCCTCCGGGGCTGTTCAGGGGCAGAGGAGAGCATCCTAAACAGGGCCTGCTGAAGAAGAGGATCCAGCCGGAAGATGTCATCATCAACTGCAGCAAGTGAGCAGAGCTGACTTTAAATAAACCGTGCTTTTTTTGTTTGTTTTTTTTGGTACTTGTTAAAAAACGCGCCTTACTCTCTTCCTCAAGTTGGTGGAAATACAAATACATGTTGGCAGGTTTACACTGACATTGGAAGTACTTACCCGCCCCACTATTTGAGAAGCACTTGAGTTAGTAGGTAAAATTAAAACTTGATACAGTGTGTGGACTCGGATTTTTAGGTGATCAGTTGTGGACTTTTTACTGGAGTTTTGCAGCAGATTCCAAGGTTGCAGGGGGAAAAAAGTATCTCCTTAACCCTACCCGTCTCTGGGAATTGCTAGTTCTTGTGTCCTGCTGACAAAAAGTAACTTTCCTGGTTGAGGTCATTACGCAGGTATTCAATCCTGCCAAATGTGAACAGCACACCACACAGTTGCATCACGCACACGGCATCTAAGAGGACGCCCGTGTCCCGCAGGGAATCGCGCATCCCCGTGCCTCCTGCCGGCCATCGCTGGAAGGAGGTTCGACATGACAACACGGTGACGTGGTTGGCCAGTTGGACCGAGAACATCCAGGGCTCAATTAAATACATCATGCTGAACGCCAACTCCAAACTCAAGGTGCACAACAATGCCAACCACCCAACCAATCCCATTCGTGTCATGACCAACGCATGTTATCGCGAGTGTTTTGTCTGCAATTTAATTCCTCTGTTAATGGTGTCCACACTCACCTTCTCTCACCCATTTGTCTTATTTCCCTTGTTGCCACGCAGGGAGAGAAGGACTGGGAGAAATACGAGGTCGCTCGGAAACTGAAGACGTGCGTGGATACCATCCGTAAGCAGTACCTCGAGGATATGAGGTCCAGAGAGATGCGTGTTCGTCAAAGAGCCGTGGCCCTCTACTTTATAGACAAGGTCCGACGTCGCGTTTCTGCATGGAGTACACGAATCCAGCACTACCAAGATTACCGTACACGCACGCCGCTGTTCATTTAGCTAGCATCCACTTGTTCCAAATTGAAGTTATGAAGATGAAAGCACCCGTCGTGGAATTGGTATTGATCTGACAATCTTCTGCACCCCCCCCCCCCCCCCCCCCCGCAAAAAAATAAAAACAGCTGGCGCTGAGAGCTGGTAATGAAAAGGAGGAGGGAGAGACGGCCGACACGGTGGGCTGCTGCTCGCTACGTGTCGAGCACATCACGCTCCACGAGGAGCTGGACGGCAACACGTGCGTGGTGGAGTTTGATTTCCTGGGTAAAGATTCCATTCGCTACTACAACAAAGTCCCCGTCATCAATAAGGTAAAAGGAACCCCAGTCCGACTGTCAAAATTGTATTTTAATATCACGCTTGTCTTTCTGTGTGTGCGTGGTCTTGCAAAAAGCAACGCACCGGACAGAATTAATTAGTCCCCTGCCTGGTAGCAAAACTAATTCCCGGGAAATGATTGCTAAATGTCACTCTGAATTTTAAAAAGTGGGATTTACATTTTTTGATGGGGATGCTCAGGACGGTGAACATCCTGTTTGACTTATGTTGCGCTCAGAAAATAATGTCATGCAAGGTGTTTCCCTGCAGAGAAGTGACCACAAACACAGCCGTCGCTCGCCACATTGCGGCTTGCATTGCTTAGCTTACCTTCATGTCCTCTTTCACTACATCCATAAACCTCCTCTCTGGTCTTCCTCCTGCCTGGCAGTTAAAAAGTCAGCATCTTCCTACCAATATATTTATTATCTCTCCTGTCCAAACCATCTCAATCTGGCCTCCCCGACCTAATCTCCAAAACATCTAACATGTGCTGTCCCTCTGACGTGTTCATTCCTGATCCTGTCCATCCTGGTCACACCCAAAGAGGACCTCAGCACCTTCATCTCTATTACAACTCAAAACTATATTAATACATCTGTTTGGTTGATTTAGTAAAAAGTATGCATATTTCAGCAATTGATCCTTTTTTTGTTTGCCTAAATTAAGCATTTTCAAGCACACTGGCTATGGTATATAAAGTAAAATACAAACACGGGCCATTAAAAAGACCTTTAAAATTGTGGATGTAGTGTTCTATGTTGGTCACTAGGTGTCAGTAATGTTACTCAAAAGTTCTGTGAGACAAGTACCAGACTTGGTTGCCGGAACAACAGGCTTTTATTGAAGGTTTCAATTATCTCAGTGGGGCAATCATAACATAAAAACACTAATCATAAAAACATGGGCTACAGCAGCAACACACAAGCAAAAACACTTGCACTGGAACACATTTACTGTACCACACTCAAGTGCACGTTTTGTGTCTTAAATGGCTTATTTTTCTATGTTGGGTAATATGAGTGTAAATGTGACCATAGGGGTGTTATTTCATGTTTGGAGGGCTCTAATATTGATAGAAATCATATTAAGCCTGACCTAAACAGGTTTTCTATGCCATAACTATAAAAATATTTAATTTTTAAATAGGGACTCCCACTTCCTGAAAATGTATTTATCACAGTCGGGTCTGGAACCAAATGAGGGATTACTGTATGTAGTTTATAGACCATACGTGTACCATTATTTGACTAGAGCAGTGATTCTCAAATAGTGGGGCGGGCTCCCCTGGGGGGTGAACTGTCAGGAAGAGTGAGGGGGGATTTTCAATGTCAATGGGGGCAGGCCAGAAAATAGAGAGAAGCACCGGACTAGAGTAATGCAACTGTGGTAGCTGCAGAGCAGTTAAAATACTCATTGTAAATGTTTTTCTTTTCAGGTATTTAAGAACCTTCAGCGTTTTATGGAGAACAAGGACCCTGGAGATGAACTGTTTGACCGCCTCAACGTGAGCACCTTGATTATTTCCACTTTGTGTGTCTGCCACAGTTTTTGCACTTGTGTAATCTTGACTGAGTGACTTTTCAGATGGTGGCTTTAAAAGGAATTTTTAGTTGCGTTGAATTGCTAAAATGCGGGGCAAAAATTCCACAGAAGCCATGAGATGAGTCGTGGGTTTGTGCTGGAGAAAAGTACCGACGAGCAGACAGAGGTGTTTGTAAGGCTAGGGAGATAAAAACGATCTTAAACGCACGACGGATAGAAATGAAACTGCCCAAGGAACATGCCGGACGGATGAATTTCGTCTTGTAAAAAATGTGTCTGTCTTTTCAATCTTGTCTTCTGGCTGCGAGCAACCGATTGCAGATTTCAACAGTCATTTCACCACCGGGCCCACCCAGAACTTCTCAGGGTCGTTATTTGTCATGTGAACGCATAACCCAGACTAACAGATTGTCCTCGCCGAGGGAAGACTCGGTCAGAATGGAAGCGGCACGGCTGCCCGTCCACGCGCAGGCGGCCCCGTGTTAAGTGCTCGGATTGCTGAGGACCAGGCTTCATAGAGCAACACAGCTGGAGGTGGGAGGAACCATTGAATTGACATTCTGGTGGAAAAATAGCTAAATGAAGAGGGGGAGACAGTCACTGAGATAAGGCCCCAGGGGGTCAGGTCTGCTAGCTGCAGCTTGTCGGAAAGGACAAGAAAGATTTGAGACTGGATGGGAGGTAGACATCGACGGCATGTCGAGAGCGCGCTTTTTCTGCCCCCTAGCCTGCGGTGTGCCGGAAATGTCACGTTGTGTCGGAGGTGGCTTGGTAATGAATGCTGTAGGGCGGGCCTGATTGACACGCAGAAAAGCCGTGCAGAGAACTGAAAAAGTTTGGGTAAGAAGGATGGTAGATGGTGTGATGGAGGACCATCATGGTCGATTATTTCCAACATGCACACCTTGTACAATGAACGATCTTACATCGCATCTGGGAGAAGAGAGCAGCTAGAAAGCCGAGTACGGTGATGGTTTAACGTACACCCCTGATCAAAATGTTAACTGCATGGATTCCGACATGATTGATCAACTTTGCTTAAATGTGTTCAGAAAAAAAACCCCATTTCATCTTCATGCCGGGAAAAGGCTTTGCCAAGGGGCATTGACGGGTAAACAAACATGGCGGCACACAGACAGAGGACGTTCCCGCTGTTGACCAACTTGATAGCGATAATTTGTTGAGACATAGGCCCTATTTATTCAAACCACCAGAGACGTGGAGCGGTGTGTACATTACCTTGGAGTAGCAGGAATAGCATCCAAAATGTGTTTTTCTACTGTACTTCCAAGCCAAACCCTTCTTGCGACGAAAGGGTTCCTTCGAAGCACTCGTCGATGGAAGGAAAAGGTCTGTTCCCATTGGCCTCTTTGCACTTACTTTGTCCGTTGTTGTCGTAAACCTTTGTCTTTTGGAAAAGAAAAACTCACACTATCACCGGAACCCTGAACAGCCAGCGGCAACGCAACCATTTTGGAAGGACTACTATTTTGATTAAAATTAAACCAAACGAAGTTGACGAGCTACCTCCCTAAAGGAGCTTTTGTTTGCTGTCCCATAGACGTGGGACGTACATGAAGATTAAATGTATTTATTTATTTTTTTTTACGACCGTAATGGTCTTTCATAAAACGAACCGGGGATGTCCTTTTTTGCCCGTAACAGATATGCAGATATTGTCCGACTCCGATATCAACTGATATGTGTAAGGAAATGGATACAGCCGCCGCCCCATACACATAATGAATGTTTCCCACAATGTCAGCAAATGATGCTCTCAAAACGATGTCACACTGGCCACTGACCATCAAAGGTCATTTGTTACGTGTGAAGGGTTAGTTACTGGGATTTGGTTTGGGCAGTAAAACGAGGAATGAGACAGCTCCTCCTCTTGCCACATCCAATATGGCGACGACCTTGATGGCTTGGCGATTGTGCGACGTCTACGTATATAGATGTCTGTCTTGCTTCTGTAGCTGAGGATTGGACAGCCAAGGCTCCCGCCTTCGTCCGCCACCCAGCTTGCTTTGCCCCCCATCCCTTTTGCCCCTCCCACGAATGGTAAGCTCATGGGAAGGGGGGCCCACGTGACCTCTTCGGGCTGTGCCCGACCGGGCCTCATGGGTGCAGGCCCGGCCACCAGGCGCTTTCCATCGTACCCCATCTCCAGGCCTTGCTCCAGAAGGGGGCCCCGGTGACCCGCCTCCGGCAAGGCAGAATTTTATACATTTTGATTAGTCTTTATTGGGGTGTGTTGTGCCACTTTTTGTCTGGTCCCTCCCTAGGACCTGTTTGTCATGGGTGACCCTACCAGGGACCCTACCATAGAAGCCCCCGACAACTTTGCTCCTAGGATATTTGGAACGTGCAAACTCCTCCACCAATATACAAGCGGCCGAAATTAGTTTTCTCCGCAAGGTGGCTGGGCCTTCCCTTAAAGGGCGAGAAGCAGTAGAACCCCTGCCCCTCCACACTGAGAGGAGCCAGATGAGGTGGCATCTGGTTAGGATGCCTCCCTGGGGAGGTGTTCAGGGTACGTCCGACCGGCAGGAGGCCTCGGGGAAGACCCAGGACACGTTTCTAGAAACTATGTTTCTCAACTTTCCTGGAAACGTCTCAGGATCTGCCGGGAAGAGCTGAATGAAGTGGCCGGGGAGAGGAAAATCTGCACTTCCCAGCTCAGGCTGCTGCCCCCGCGACCCGACCTCGGAGGAGCGGAAGAAAATGGATTCCAGGAAATGTAAAAGCCAACAATTGGCTTTTTATGTACAATTTGGTGTCGGTCTGCTCTGAACTGAAGACTACAGACAGCTGGGCTAAATCAGTCAGTAGCATCAGTACAAGTAAAATCAAAGTGGTCGCTACTCACACGATATTTCTTAAAGCGAGGTCTTGCCGTGGACCAATAGCGGGGAGTCTGACAAAGTGGAAAGCGAATGAAAGCTTCTCCTTTCCTGGCAAGGTCACAAAAGTAAATATTTCTTTCGGCAAGTCTTTGGATTAGGTTAGAATTTGCCAACAGCACGTTGAATAAAAATTCCAGTAGATGGGAAATCAGACAATAACGACCGGTGTCTAGTAACACCTCAGGGAACGACACGCACAAACGTGCATGCGCGCGCGTTTGTGCGTGTACAAACTGGTCACCCTGTCGAGTGAGGTGTGTGAGGGGAATCGTGCTCGCCCCTTCGTTAGCGTGGCCAATCTCATTAAGGAAATAGAGGCTCCTGCGTTTTCATGTAGTATACTGTATGTAGACACGCCCGAGATCGCATGCGGCGACACACACACACACACACACACACACACACACACGCACACACTCATGCAAATGTGTGGCCTCAGACAGCTGGGTCTTGGCCGCGCTTTGATTAAACCAATCTTCACCATTATTGCAATCTCCACCTGAATAATTTATTCTTTGGCCACCAGAGCCGTACAATGACCCGCATGTGGCGGTCGACACGAGAACGTCGCAGGCTTTCATCCCTGCTGTGATGTTAACGCGGCCGCCAATGGCTACTTCTGCCCGTAGCACCTCAACTTATAATACTGTCACTACCACAAACGCATTTCTCTCTCTCTCTTTTATATATATATATATATATATTTTTTTTTTTTAAATGAAACTGACTGTACCCATGGTTTGTAAAATACCACAGTGCCACCTAGCGGCAGGAAAGAGGTGTTCCATTTTTGTGGACTTTGTTTTGGCCCAAGGTTTTGAAATTGCTCTCTCTCTTTTGTGTCCCCTGCCACGATAGACCACCTTAATGAACAAGCATCTGAGCGCCCTCATGCCAGGCCTGACGGCAAAGGTCTTCAGGACGTACAATGCCTCCATCACGCTACAACAGCAACTGAAAGAGCTCACGATTGGTAATCACTCACCCTTTCCGCATTTATTTCTTTTCCAACAACTTTGTTTCCTCCATGTAACTTTGGCAGCCATTAGTCTGTTGCTACAGGACCTTTGCAGTTTACCATTCAGCACTGGTTCTTAGTGAGCCAAACCAGTGCAATAGACGGGACGTGTGCAATGGCAGCGTGCAGTGGCGATTGCTCTAAGACTGCAAGGGCAGCTCAGCTTCCTCTGAATCCGCTACTTATCACAGGTAGTGTTGAAAATAATAGCAGTCCAATGGGACTAACCAGATGAATCCCAGTTAAGGGTACATTTTTCTTGCTACATGGCGAACAAGTTACCAGTAGCAAACAAAAGACCATGATATGCACGCTCTCAAGGCTGTGCAATTGGGCAATTAGTTGAAAAGGTGTGTTTAAAAAAATAGCAGTGGGGTATTCAATCAGTGATCGGTGATCAATTTAGTGAACAAAGGGGTGTGACTCAGGTGTCCCCTATTTGGGGATGAAAGCAGCACCTGTTGCACATTATCTCTCTTTGAAAGCCCGAGGAAAATGGGTCCTTCACGACATTGTTCAGAAGAACAGCATCTGATTGAAAAGTTGAATGGAGAGGTGCAAACATTAGGTTATAAAAAACCCGAAATATTAGTTTAGTCATTGACTGGATTGCCAAATCCTAGAATCAAAAGTTTGTACAAAATAGTTTTGAGTTTGCAAAGTCAACAACAGACACTGCTATTTTTTGAACACACCCCTTTCAACTAATTGCACAAACTTAAGAGGGTGACCACGAATGATGGGACTTGTTTTCTGAGAATCTACTGCACCTACTGGTAACTTGTTTGCCATGTAGCACTAAAAATATACTAAACAGTGATTCATCTGGTTAGTCACATTGGACTGCTATTATTTTCAACATTACTGTATTTGTATATACTTTATATAAACTACCACCCGAGCATTTTCCAAGTTTTTCATTCCGTTGTTTTGAACTGACTTTACCGATCCCCAGCGACTTTGTCTTTGTTAAAAACAAACTAGGAACGGAGGGTAGAATTTACATATAAATAACGCAATTATGAAGTAGGCGGGAAAAAATGAGCATCCCCTCTTTGATTGACCGGCAGCCGCCACCGTTGGTGTGAATGCAAGAACGTCAAGTGTGTTGTTATGAGTTCTTACTGAGGAATGTTCCGCCTAAATGCATTTTATTGGGCGGTCACCCCACTAAAGGGTCTGACAATGAAGCGGAGAAGCTGCTGTCCTACAACAGAGCGAACCGAGCGGTTGCGATTCTCTGCAACCACCAGCGGGCGCCACCAAAGACCTTTGAGCAGTCGATGGCTAACCTTCAGACCAAGGTATGAAAGAGTGCCGCTTGGTGGCAGTTCCTTGTTTTACTGCATGAAGCTGCCTCTTATCTTTCAGAAGGCAGACGAGCTAGAACTTATAATGACAGTACGCTGGTGTCGTCATATGCAGCATCATAACACTGCCTCTACCTGATCCACCCAGATTGACGCCAGAAAGGAGCAGCTGGCTCTTGCCAAGACGGAGTTGAAGCAGGCCAAGAAGGACTCCAAGGCGAAAGACAACTCGGACGCCAAGTTGACTAAGTATTACACGACTAGTATTACATGCCAATAAAACAATACTTTCTAATCACAGTTAGCGATTCAAAGTTACCGTTTCACAAGAAGTCACAAAAAACCCTGTGAAAATACATAAATATATATAATAAGGTGCACACATTTATTTTGTGCAGCCTCTTATGATTTAGTTTTATTGCCTTAAATACCTGCACTTCCAAAACGTCAAACTGGGTTTTGTAATAACGAGCTCGGCTAAGCTTTTTATTCGATGCTGTGTTATTTCCTACTCAGCTTTGTCACTTCTCGTCGCAGCCGTACTACGCGAGTCCACCCTTTCTGTTGTTTTTGCTCTCAGGCTGGTGGAGCGGAAGAAAGCGGCCGTGAAGCGCTGCGAGGAGCAGCTTCTGAAGCTGGAGGTGCAGGCCACCGACAGGGAGGAAAACAAGCAGATTGCGCTCGGTACCTCCAAGCTTAACTACCTCGATCCACGCATCAGTGTGGCTTGGTGAGTGCTCGCAGCAAACGCTCAGGCCCGAGCTGGTGGCGTTACGGCGCAGCTGTGCGTCGTGGGGCCCTGCGTGTTTTGGATAACGATGCACACTTCAACAGAGGAATCAAGGAGTACGACACAAGAGCCATCCTGCAGCTTAGTTGGAATTACAATTGGTGTCATTGGACCCAAAACGATGTGCATTCTTAGTATTTCAGACAGTATTTTATTGAATTTAGAAATAAACTACACATATATCAAACATTTTTGAGGTAAACAAACGGTTCCTGATATTGTTACCTATGTTGGGTGTACTACTTTCCCAAACTAGTAAGGGTATGACTCTGTCATAGAAGTTAGCAACTGTCAAAGATTCAGATTTAGGCATTTAGTGTCGTATGCCCTTGTGCTGCTCCATGAGAGCAAAGGAAAACTGCACTTTTTCGGGGGGGTTATGTCCTTTTAAGAGACATAACCGTAATCACACGTTTCTATTTTGCGTGTTGTGAAAACCGCTAAAAGGCACGGACATAACGATACACATCTAGTAAGCCTATAAAAAAAAACAAGCTACAGCAACATTACCATGCTGAAGAACTACGTTGCTCGCTCGCAACGCGTCAGGCCTCTACCGAAAGGATATCAATATTAGTGTAAACCTGCCAAGATGTCCAAATGGATTTTACTCAACATGCCATTTGACTCGGAATACTCTTCACAGCTCTGCATTTGTTGCATTTTCTTGCTTTCAGTTTCAAATTCAGTTTGTACAGATGAATATCAGTTGTCACAGTATTTCAAATGGGGGGGACAGCAAGTAACTGGGAACTACTGCTTTATAGTGAGGCCTGTGCTGGTGATGTTAATCCTTTACCAAAACGCCAGGGGGCAGTGTTTTCCTGAGTGCAAGCTCGTTGACTAGGTTGTTAGTGTGTAGTAATAGTTAGTAGCGACTGTCAGTGCATAATAACATGCCCCATTTGACTGGTGGTATCATTGTTATAACATATGAAACAGATTACCTTACTCTGAATCACATATCCGAAAGTTCTGATGAGATTTTGCAGATCATGTGTCCTTTGACTTGTTTCAGGTGTAAAAGAATGGGGATACCAATTGAGAAAATCTACAATAAGACCCAAAGAGACAAGTTCGCCTGGGCCATTGAGATGACGGAGGCGGACTTTGAGTTCTAACCTCCCACTCAGACATGAATGCAATCAACCCATCTGGCATTGTGGGAACTCGAGTAATTCCCGATACATTTCTAACATCTTGTGCGTCTGATAGATTTTGTGCAGTTCTGGGACACAATCAAGCTCTGCTCTTTGACAGTTTTGTTTGCTGCCTTTCTGTTTGGCACTTTGTCACATCGCCCTTTTTGTGTTTGCATTTATTTGAATAAAGATCCCTAAAATACATCGACGTTCCAGGTGTCTTTTTAGTTAGGAACACCCGTTTTATTTGGATTAGCGAACATATGCCATGAGATATTGACTTGCATTGAAACAATTGAAAAAGCACCTCGTAGTTAATTCTATACAAAGTATGTACTAGCACCAATTTGAACCTGTGTAATAGGAAATGTTTTTTAATAGAAGGAAATCTGACAAGGAATGCATCTCACGCCTCAACAACTGTCACTGGAATGAGGTTCTCCAAAGTGAATTAGTCACGACAAAATCCGCTATGATACAGGACAACAACCCGCTCGGTGCACAAAACCCATTTGTATTTGTGCACAAAAGCATTCTAAAGTTGTACACAGGCAAACCACACTATTCTACCTTA
Organism: Oostethus manadensis; assembly: GCA_024372805.1. Lineage (NCBI taxonomy): Eukaryota > Metazoa > Chordata > Actinopteri > Syngnathiformes > Syngnathidae > Oostethus > Oostethus manadensis. The sequence goes on along the minus strand of QODF01000036.1, from coordinate 1,415,917 downwards.
CAAATAACATTCAACTTTTGTTGAAATGAATGCATGTAACCGCCATTATAGTCAGTATATATATATATATATATATATTAAACAAACAAATCCATGTCATCTTCAGGATTGAAATCCCACTGCTCGTCTCTTGGAACCTGTAGGGAATGAACACGGTGTAAATGTTTAGCAATAAACAACTTATTAGTCACGAGGATTTCATGGAAACGTGAAGTATCAGGAAAAATATACACAAAGCACCTTCAGTATTGTTGACTGCTATGATTCATCATTATGATGGCTTTATATACAGTCCAATGTAATTAATCACTGTTTTTAGTACATTTTTATTGCTACGTGGCAAACAAGTCACCAGTAGGTGCAGTAGATTCTCAGAAAACAAGACCCAGCATTCATGATATGCACACTCTTAAGGGTGTAAAATTGGGCAATAAGTTGAAAGGGGTGTATTAAAAAAAGTGTGCCATTCAATCGGTGATCGATTTAGTAAAAAAACAGGTGTGAATCAGGTGGCCCCTATTCAAGGATGAAAGCATTTCTCTTTGAAAGCCTGACGAAAATGGGGTGTTCAAGACATTGTTCAGATGGGTACTTTGATTAAAAAGTTGATTGAAGAGGGGAAAACCTAGAGGTACCAATAATGTTTGGCTGTTCAGCTAAAATGATCTCAAATGCCTTAAAATGGGGAGCAAAACCAGAAATGCGTGGCAGAAAACAAGACAACTATCAAAATAACCAGAATAGCAAAGGCTCAGCCAATGACCAGCTCCAGGATGATCAAATACAGTCTGGAGTTACCTGTAAGTACTGTGGCAGATGTATGTGTGCTAATCTATTTGTATAATCCCCCGAAAAATCTCGAAAAAAAAACATACAGAAGAGGTTACAATTTTCCAAAGAACACAACTAGCCTAAAAAAAATGGAGGAACATTTTGTGGATGGATAAGTGCAAAATTGTTCTTTTTGTGTCCAAGGGCCGCAGACAGTTAGTGAAGCGACCCCAAACCTTGAATTCAAGCCACAGTACACAGTGAAGACACTGAAGCATCATGACATGGGCATGTTTCCCCTACTATGGTGTTGGGCCTATTTATCCCACAGCAGGGATCATGGACCAGTTTGCATATGTCAAAATACTTGAAGAGGTCATTTTGCCTTATGCTGAAGAGGACATGCTCTTGAAATGGCTGTTTCAACAAGACAATCACCCCAAACACACCAGTAAACCAGCAAAATCTTGTTACGTTATGTTATGGAGCGGCCAGCCCAATCCCCAGACCTTAATCCCATGGACAACTTCTGTTGGGGCATCAAAAATGCTGTTTCTGAAGCAAAACCAAGAAATGTTAATGAATTGTGGAATGTTGTTAAAGAATGTTGGAATGGAATAACAGCTGAAAGATGCCACAAGTTGGTTGAGTCCATGCCACACAGATGTAAGCAGTTATCAAAAACTAAATATTAGTTTAGTCATTCACAGGATTGCCAAATACTAGAAAAAAAAGCTTTGTACAAAATAGTTTTGCTTCTACACTCAATGGCAGACACTGCTATTTTTTGAACACACCCCTTTCAAGTAATTGCACAGCCTTAAGAACGTGCATATCATGAATGCTAGGTCTTGTTTGTTTTATGAGAATCTACTGCACCTACTGGAAACTTAATTGCCATGTAGCAATAGACATACATACTAAGTGTTTTGTCCGTTTATTAACATTGCACTGCTTTTATTGCGAACACTACTGTATTGAGGCTACAGTACTTATAGCACCAGTCCTCCACTCCCGTCTTGGATTTGCAGTGTTCAGGAACCAGTTAGGAGGAATAGATGCAGCCGTGCAGAATTCTTTTACCTTCACGAGGAGCCTTGACCCTCCTTCGGTTTTTCGGGTGTTCCCTCGTTTTCTTCCACACCCGCCTGGGTCATCAGGTCAGCAATGTTCTTCTCCAAGTCATCGATCCGCGTGCTCATCTCATCAAGTAACGTAGCAGTTAAGGTTAAATTGCATACAATGGGGAGAAATGCAGACGCAATGATCAGTCAACACCACCTACAAGTTCCGAGCCTGACAACACAGAAACCGAGTAGCATTTGCAATGCAGGATATTCCTCCCGATGATCTGGTCTGACATGGTCTGGAACTTGTCTTGCATCTGTTGGAGCAAGGTTTGGACCTGGCAAAACAATCAGGAATTGACGTGGAATGACAACACAACTGGGAAATTCCATTCATTAATCCCCTCATGTTGATGTAAGCAACAACAACATATTTATGAAGACAATACGAGAACACTAAGTTCTTTAATAGTCTGTATACTAGACATTGCATGTAAAAAATGTCCTTTAACAACGTTCTGTGATTCATGTGCTGGAGGATGGCAGCAAAAACCGTATGGTTGGGAAGCAGCGGTCTCCATGACAACCTAAACTCATCCAACCAACACAATTAACCATTCTCTCTATAAAAAACAAACAGAACAAAAACACCATGATAAAATACAAAGAAATAACAACCATATAGTATCTGTAATACTATATTTATAATATTGTAAATGTAAACAGACGTACACTATGAACAGCGAAGCGCTTTGGGGGGTAGCAAAAGTACCTATTTAACCAGCAAAATTACTTAAACGTATATATTCTAATACATTTCCTTTTTGAATTAAACAACAATTTAGACATTTTAAGCGCAAACAAATCCCGCTGACCAGCTCTGCTCGCAAATTATGGCTACGCAGCTAGTTTGTGCTTAGCCGCTAACTAGCGTCGCTAGCTTGTGGGTAGCCGCTGCTAGCCGCTAGCTAGCGTCGCTAGCTTGTGCTTAGCCGCTGCTAGCCGCTAGCTAGCGTCGCTAGCCTGTGCTTAGCCGCTAGCTAGCGCCGCTAGCTTGTAGTTAGCCGCGGCTAGCCAAACCGCTAACTCTCACGACTCACCACATTTGTAAGGTCCTGCACTGACTTAGGATCTGTCTCGGCCATTGTTTGCCTTGGAAAAATATTTTTTAACAAAGGTCACGCGATCTTCTTCTTCCAAAAATAGAAAATGATAGCTATTCCTTCGTCTCACCAGCCGCTGCGCAGTCAGGCTGTTCCGCAACACGACGTAAGTCTCGCGAGAGCTGACGGCGGCGCTCAAAGGAATGTGGGACTTTGTGTTTTTCGAGGAGGAGCGGTCTGTAGTTTTGTCTTGCCCCCCAAATAGCGTCTGAGCCCCGAGGACGCATTCATCGGGACGTGACGTGAAGCCGTATGCAATCCTTTCATGTTTTCTTTCGATATTTCGGGCCTACCCGTAAAAGGAGCGCGCGTGTGTTTGTGTGGCTGTGCGCGCGCACGGGAGGCGCGTTCTCGCTGCCTCCTCTTTGCGCTGAAAAGTTGGAGGTGTCAGTGGAGCACTTGGAAGAAACAACCCCCTAACCGTCTAATTCGGACAAGACGACAGGTAAAGGCAGAACACTGTTTGTATCGTGCTCGTTATTTCAGCGCCGCGTGCTGCTGCGGTCTCGTTTCCACGTGACTTTGCCGCCAAACGTCACACTGCACCTCCGTGCAGACACGCCGGTGACCCAACCCCGTCAAGTTATGCTTTGCTTATGCAACAAAGCCTGCACTGTTCCTGCAGACCTCCAGTACCTCTGGATGAATATATGACGATGACCATTGAAGGCCTGAGTCATTTTTAACTCCAGAATGCTGTTCTTGCAGAATGTCTGACATCTTTTTTCTGCAATGACCCCCCCCCATGCTTTATGTTTTTAACATTTGCTCCCAAAGAACCCGTTCATGAGGTTTTTCTTGTTCTCCGACACGTAGACTGATGCGGCCCGGTTGGTTTAAAGCCACATCGTGTGACCTGTCAGCTGACACTGGTTACTTATTTTGGACGGGACAGCACCGGGGTGGGGTATTGGTTTGCATGAGCTTGTTTTTTTGCCCCTACTCCCGCTCACATCCCCAAAACCTGCCTTAGTTTTGGGGGTGTCCATAGTGCGGCCCACTGCTGGGATTTCATTGACAAAATAAAGTGAAAATAGTAAAACAAAAAAGGATAATAATAATAATAATAATTAATAATAATAATAATAATTAATAATAATAATAATTTCACTCTAGCATCATAAAGTTGAAATATTATAGACAAAGACGTGTTTTTAAAGGTTGTTGCATTGTTAGAAATAAACATAATAAAGATTACTATCACTGTCATGCTCCACTGAAAGACTGAGCAGATCATTCCTGTCCACAGAGAACACAGGAATGGACTTTTTACCTTAATATTATTATTTATTAATTATTATTTATTATCATGTATCATTGCACTACAAATTGGAATTGGCATATTATTTATTTATTCTTATTCTATTTCTTTATTTTTTTTTATCTCTCCTGTCTTGCCTTGATTGTTTTAGTCTGTGTTTGGAGAGCTGCTTGAAACGTAAGTTTCAAATGGAGATTCATAAAGTTTGCCATTTTAAAGAATAAAGATGCCATTTTTGGAACATTATCTTGTTGCAGTGTTACAAGAATAAAGTCAAAATGGAAAAAAAAAATCATTTCCGTGACAAGAAAACAAAAAATAGCACAGATGGGGAAATAAACTGTTAAAATTGTACATGAATAAAGTAAAAAAAAATAAAAAAGATAAATGAGTCGTATCGTAACGAGAAAAAAGGCAACATTTTATGAGAACATACTCATAATATATGGAAAATAATATCATTTTAGTATAAAATTTTTGGAAATATTCAATCAAAATGTCATAATAAAAACATAACTAAATTGTAATATTTGAAGAACTAAGTTGGGGAAAAAGTGTTTATATTATGGGAATAAAGTCAAAATATTACGGGACTGAAGTGATAATTCTACAAGAAGAAAAAATCCAGAACATGATTTAAGAAGAAAGAGAAAAAAACAGCAAAAATGGGGAAACAATAGAAAAAACCAAAACTTTTTCACCTTTACGACAAAGCTGAGATGCATATTTTGCATATAAATAAATTCTTGGTATTGTGTTGCTTTACAAAATATCAAAGTTCCACTAGGCGGCCCTTGTTGGAAGACATTTGGACACCCCTACTTTAGTTGTACTGTACCATACACTAAAAACCCAGCGGATTTAAGGGCCATTTTGGTAGTTCGTAAACCAACATGTAGCTATACAAGGAACTTTTCAAGAAAATGACTGCAAGTATGAACTTCAGTCTTTTTTTTCTCTCATTTTATTTATTTTAATGGTATAAAAGTTCTTCTTGCACTAATATGACTCTAATCCCATAATAATTTGACTTTGATCGCATAATATTACAACTTTTTTCTCAACCAAATTTTCCAAAAACTACAGCTTAATGTTTTGCTTCTCATTATATTACGACACAAAAAAAATGCATATCTTGTTTTTAATATTTCAACTCTGCTGCTGAAACGGCATTATTTTCCCACGTGAACGTTTTGACTTCATTCTCCTGAACTTTTTTTCCATTTCTGCAGTTGTTGTTTTTAAATGACCAATTACTTCAACGTTATGCTGTAAATGTTCTTGTAATGTTAGGACTTTATTCTCATTTTGACCTTATTCCCATAGCAGCTTTTACTGTGACTTTGAAGGTCTTTCGTTCTTTGATATTTCAACTGTATGCTACTAAAAGGACATTTTTTTTACTTATAATATCACAGTTCACACGTTATTCTTGTAAAGTTACTTTTTCATGGTGCATTGCATTCTTGTAAAATTACTGTCGTTTTTTTCCCATGTTTGCTCTATTTTATCGTTTTCTTGTTGACTATTCTTATTAAATATATTTTTAGAATGTGTCACGGGTCAATAAAAAACAACCGTGGTCTACAAATGGACCCCGGGCTTCACTTTGGACACCCCAACAGCTGTTGGGACCCTGAAAAAAGGGACAACTGGATCAAAGAAGTCATGCACTCTGTGACGGGACATCTATTGCCGGCTCTGTTCAGTGAGATTCAGCCAGAATGTTTAATCGTCAGTCAGCTGGACTGGAAAATCCCAGCTCAGAACATATTTACCTTCCCCAGGAGCTCCATTATCAAAGCCGCTAATAAAGTAGCCTGAGATGATATAAAACTGGTAGTTTGCCGTCCTGCACGCACTACAGAATCGGCCGACTGTGGAAGTTGATTCTATCGACTGTACGAGTGCTTGCGAGGCCTAATGAGGCATAAAACGTCATTGTTTCAGGGATTGTGGAGCATTACCAGTAAACACCGCGACAAGCTGGGATGTAGAATGCTTACTCTGAATTCGCAGGGTGACAAACCACGAGGGTGGGGGGAAGAAAGCTTATCTTAAAATTTAGGCCGCTGATGGAGACACCTCCCTTGCCTCAGCAGTGTCATCTCTGCATTCAGGGACACATTTACTCCGGGTCATCAGCTTATCAAAAGTTTCAGACCACAGCCTTGAAAATCCAAAATCTTGGCCGCAACGGGGGATGGACGTATGCCCTGTCATCTCTTGATGGCAAAGGCAAAAAAGCTTTCTGTCTTTGAATGTGGTCTGTTTGTTGAGCTGCATAACTATTTCAATATTACTTCAAACTTCGTCAAAGGTCCGGAGGGTTGTGGAATGGTTAAGGATCCGAATGACATGGAACGATCCTTGGCCCAAATGAACGTTGATACTGGCGCTAAGTGCAGTCCAATAACCATCAGACAGCATCTGCGAGAGAAGAATAAACGTCTTTGAAGGCCTCATCTCCTTCGACGCCACAAAATTGGTCGTTTGGAATTTGCGCGAGAGCACCAAACAAAATTTGATTCTCTTCAATGGAACAATGGAGCTTCTGGTTGTGCAGGGGCGTCAAACGACAGCTGGCTATGTGGAGATGTTGCAGGGGGGGATCCCTCATGACTAAAGTCCCTCGTTTGTGTGGTAATGATGGGTTTAGATAATCCTTGCTTTGTGTGGCAGTTGGCGGTTGTGTTTAGAATCACGGCCTCCCACAGGACTGGTGTAAAGTATTGCTAGAATCAAACCAGTCAGACTGACATACTGTAACTGGGATTGTGTGGATGATTCTATTCACTACTCAAGCTCAAAACCCATTTGCCGTACTAGGAATTGAACCTGTGGCCCTTCAGTCATGATGTCCATCCAGATATTTCAAATAGGCCATCATCACTCTAATTCATACCAATCCATTCCCAGGTTCCTTGGATGCCGCTGATCTCCTCCTCGTATGATGGATGCTCTCCAGGACGATGAATTGGAAGGGTCGTGGATGCTGTTGTCCTGGCTGTCGTCCTGCCTCATGGTGTTTGGAGGATCCCTGCCCTACGTACCCCAATATCAGGAGATCCAGAGGAGCAGCAACACTGAGGGATTCTCTACCAGAGTGTGTCTGGTTTTGCTCTTAGCCAACATCCTGCGAATCTTTTTCTGGTAAGGGAATTGTTCCGATGGGAGATATGTTGTTTTTATTATGGTGTTTTAGTCAGAAGTTACTGGAGTCTACAGGGGCCTGAAAGCATTACCTTGATGCTTCCGATAGGCTGTGTCGAAGCTAGAGCTGCTGTGGTTATGCTTTTACTAGGGGTCGGGATCCGGTCTTTACGATCGGTGTCGGCTGCCGATCAGATGTATTTTGAAGATTGGCTTCCGGCTCAAGATTAGGCTGATCCGGTTGCCGTGATTCTGGGCCACAGTCCAACACGATAGGCACGGTAAATAAAACAAACCGCCACATTCACGTTGGATGCTGGATATTCGGCTCACGGCTACAGCGGTTGACTTCCCTCCCATCCCATCCCATCCATCCATTTTCTTCCGCTTATCCGAGGTCGGGTCGCGGGGGCAGCAACCTGAGCAGGGAAGCCCAGAGGTCCCTCTCCCCGACCACTTTGTCTAGCTCTTCCCAGCGGATGCAGAGGCGTTCCCAGGCCAGCTGAGAGACATAGTCTCTCCAACGTGTCCTGGGTCTTCCCCGAGGCCTCCTACCGAACTACTGAACACCTCCCCAGGAAGGCGTTCGCGAGGCATCTTAACCAGATGCCCAAACCACCTCATCTGACTTCTCTCAATGTGGAGGAGCAGCGGTTCTACTCCGAGTCTCTCCCGGATGCCAGTGCTTCTCACCCTATCTCTAAGGGAGAGCCCAGCCACCCTGCGGAGAAAACTCATTTCGGCCGCTTGTACCCGCGATCTTGTCCTTTCGGTCACTACTACACACACCCATGGGGCCCGGTCGGGCACAGCCCAAAAAGGTAACGTGGGTCCCCCCTCCCATGAGCTCACCCCTTGTGGGAGGGGCCAAAGGGGTCGGGTGCAAAGAGAGCTGGGTGGCGGCCGAAGGCAGAGGCCTTGGCGGTCCGATCCTCGGCTACAGAAACACAATTTGTGATTGGAATAAAACTTTGTAGGAAAAAAGTTACCAGGGATGGCCGATAATATCGATGGACCAATATTGCCATAAAAATGTAATATTGGTCAATATCGGTGTCGTAATTTTCCCTATTACGAAAACCCATATAGAGTATCTAGGGGTCGATAGCCCACCGATCAGTATCGTCCGACTTCCGAGAAAACTCATGAAATCAGCAAATGCCTTTCAAAGCCGATCACCGGTAGCACTATTGCAGCTAGGGCTGCAACTAACGATTATTTTCTTAATCGAATTTTTTCGATGAATCGATGAATCAGATTTTTAAAAAGACATTTTAAATTGTCCCTTCTTTGCAGTAATCCCTCTAAGAATGCATGAATGGATGTTTTCCCTCCGAAAATCATTGTGAAGAGGAAGATCTCAGTCACCAAATTTGAAGTGGCAAAGTATAAACCATCAGTTGACAAACACTCTACTGCAGTTTCTCTGTTCTACCAGTAGGTATGGACGGTAAGAGATAATGGTAAGAGTGCAGAAATGTAAGCATTTTTCTAAGCACAAGTACAAGTATGACATTTACTTTGTGTGGGAATGCTTTTACACATCTCTGCAGTGCTTTGCTTTGCAAGATATCTAAAAAAGGCAAAAATGTTGATTGCTCTTTTCCAAAGTCAAATGAGAAAGATAATATGTCTGCTTTCATGGATCACTTAGGAAATTAAAAAAAAACTTACATTAGAGTGGCTACAATCATGATATATATATTTTAAATGAAACGATTAATCGATTACCAAAATAGTTGTTGATTATTTGGATGATTGATTAATAATCGATTCATCGATTAATTGTTGCAGAGCTAATTGCAATCCACAGTGATCTTTTGGTGCAGTGTAGCATCTCGACCTAACTAACTGCTTTTTCACGTACGTGGAAGTTCCACCAATGAACTCTCACGTCCAAAGTCTCCAAAGACTTGTCATTCTCTGGAAGTGTTAGTTAGGGTGATTTATGGTATCTTTTTTTCATATATTGCCATATGTTTTTCCAGCAACTTCATCTGACGGATCTTTTTGTGTTGCTCTGCATATACAAATGTGATTGTTTGGGTTGCATCTGTGCAGGATAGGTAAGCAGTTTGAGCTGACTTTGCTGCTCCAGAGTGTGGTGATGATCCTCACCATGTTTGCTATGCTCCACCTGTGCAGCACGGTCCAAAACACCAACCGTGTGAGCACCAAGCAACACCGTCTTACAGGTTAGCAGCTTTTGTGTTGTCTTTATTACGATGACGTCGCAATCATATGTGATAGAAACGGTGATTCCTGTCCTTGCAAACATGGTTTGAACCATTTTCCATTGGAATATGTTCGGGAAAGCCTAACCAGACACCAGGATTATGCTTGGACCTATTATGAGAGGAGTGTGGATGAGATGAATTGCCTTGTTCTTGGTGTATTGTGGAAAAATGGCTAAAAACAACCATCAGGCTTCATGGCTGTGTGTTTTTAACAGATATATGAGCTGATGGTTTTTGTTTATGGCCAGGCTTAACTCAAAATTGATACTTTAAAAGTGAACCCAGGATTTGTTTTTAACGTTAGGCTAATTTAGTGTAATGGCCACAACAATCAATCAAATGATATTCACACATGTCAATTTTCAATTTGGAAAACCGTGATTTTTCCGATATGTGGCGGACCAAACCACTAACCGTGTTTGGTTCATATTGATTTGGTCCGTCCGGGCCTAACCTATTACTCGATTAGTCAAATCTACAGGTTTTAGATGAATGTACTAAGAACATTTGTCAATTGCAGCAGCAAATTAATATTGTCAACTTTTTCTGGCGTAACACTTGCCATAGAAAAGGTTTGACCAAAGTTGGATGTGATTTGAAACTTTTCCTTTGGTAAATAAGGATGTTAAAGACCAGGGGCACAAACAACTGCTTACAAAGCTTTCAACAAAACCCATACATTCAGGTTCAAATCATACACAGGCATGCCCTCTATGACCGTGCCCCTTCAGTGGGACTGGCTGGAGGTCCGGTTTCACAGAATCTGACTAGGAAGGTGAGGGTCCGAACAAGAATAGATTAGAGCAACCGTTCAGTAAAAAGCACGACCATGTCCAACAGAGTCATCACCATGTGAAGTAACCTCCTGACTTGTGTCGACATGATTGGCAAATATGCAGTTGTTTCCGTTTCTCATCTCCTTGAGAAACCGTTTCCTGCTTGGTGTTGGTTTTTTTTTTCTTGTTTACCGTTCCTTTTTCTCATCTGCTCAACCATCTCCCCTCCTCTTCCTTCACTTGTGTGCCGTTTAATCCATTCTCTTCTCCATGTCTACTGTACACTCTGCACACAAAGCTGTTTGGGCTGTGCAATGGCTGCACCCATATCAAGGTGTGGAAGATGTTACTGCTGCAACATCTTACGACCCCGCGACCCTAAGATGATAAGCAGCAGAGAAAATGGATGGATGAATGTATCTTGGGTATAGTTTTATAGCCATGATCTTCACTTCTCACCGGCCAAGTGTGAAACGGCTGGGATGAGAATTGGCACCTCCAAGTCCGTGGGTCCCTGTTTCTTGCCCTGAAAAGGCTGGTCTCCGGGTCAGAGATGAGATCCTGCCCCAAGTTTTGGAGTACCTCGGGGTGAGGGAAATCAACAGGCATCTGCAGTGATCTGGACCCTGCATCCGGTCAGTTGTAGTGAAGAGGGAGCTGAGCCGAAAGGCAATCCATCAGTGGAGCTACGCTCTGACCCTCACCTATGGTCATGAGCTTTGGGAAGTGGCCGCAAAGTCAAGAATGCTGCTCCAAGCAGCCAAAATGAGATGTCTTCGTAGGATGGCTGGGCTCTCCCATAGAGATGTAGAACTGTAGAAAAAAATTGAACTGCTGCTTCTCCGCATTGGGAGGAGCCAAATGATGCGGCTTGGGCTTGTGGCTCGGACAAGACCCAGAACACGGAGGCGTTCTGTCTTTCAACTGGCCTGGGAATGCCTCGGTATCCGCCCGGAAGGGGCTGGGCAAAGTAGCTGGGGAGAGGGAAGTCCAGGCTTTCCTCGTGGCCCGACTTTGGGTAAGCGGAAGACGGATGGTATGTTTATTGACAATGTAGTGGCAGCTAGTCATAATATAGTCAGGTTTGAGGTGCTCAGTTAAGCGTGTAAACCCAGCATTCCTCACCACAAAATGACCTTTTGCCGTCCCGTGGGTGTTTCCCCATGTGATGCCGCTTCAACTTTCTTGGTTCTATGCCACCACAGAAACCTCGTGCATGACAAGTTTTGCGCTCAACTGCAACGTCCTTTTTGAAAAATAAAAATACCACATGGCCATCATCACTCCTACTCCTTAACATGTCAGCACACGCTGTTGTGATCTCACGGGCTCTATCCGGGTTGACGTGCTGGGGCAGAGTCTGCTTTCTGGCCAGTTTATAGTTTGAAGGATGTACTGTGTATCACGGCTCGTCTGGTTTCAGCCTGATTCTGAAGGAATCTTGCATCCTGTGCTGATTTTTTTGAGTCTTTTGTGCATTATCAGTATTATTAATAATATGATTAACCCTCTGCTGGTCGAAACTGTTCTTTAACTTTAGCTTTTGTTTGCAGTAAACACGCAATGCACCAGGTCTGTGTGAGGCTTGAAACACTTATTGTGACTTCCATGCTGCTACAGTTTAAAACAGGGGTGGGCAAACCGTGGCCCGGGGGCCACATCAGGCCCGTAATGTGTCTTAATCCGACCCACCGGGCATTTCCAAATTCCTTTCTCTAAACCTTTAACACCGAAACTACTTAAGGATCATACGGGCATACAAAAAAATACAATGTCTATGTGCAATACCCATGTTAAAAACGATATATTCCTGCTGCAAAGCATGCTGGGTAGCTTGTGCCACAACATTTTTCTGTGTTTGTGCTAGATTGCAAAACATGTTGAAGATAAGAGGTAAACAAGGAGGAGTTAACATAGTCTTGATAGTTTTACTGTTCATAGTTCATATTGTTGTTGCCGCTGGACGACCCAGCATGCCTTGTGGGCATTTGGAAATAACAGTTTAACAGAGAAAATCTACAGTCAGAAAGGACCCATCAAGCTTTTTAGACTTTCTTCCAGAGGTTGGAGAAAATCAGTGTTTTGCAAGTCTCAAGTCTTTCATGCTAAATATTGAGTCAAGTCTCTAGTGAAGATGTTCAAGTCCAAGTCAATTCAGTACGGAAGGCACAGGCTAGAAATGCTCGTCCATGTCACAAGTCATAAGTACTGTTGACACAGCCCCGTGTTAATCACGTACAGAAATGTAAGCCACACCCTCGCTGTTCTTCCTTCAACCTGATTGGATGTTAATAGATGCATTCAATGAGGCGGATAAGTTGGAAAATGTTGTGTCGTGCTTGAAATGACATAAAAACGGTCTTTTTAGTTGGAATTGTTGAACGGAGAAACATTTTACTCGCTGAAAATCTCAAGTATTTTCAAGTCATTAGACTAAAGTCCAAGTCAAATCCCGAGTCATCGATTCGAGATGTCGCAGGTCTTTTTCATGATGCGGCAATTTGAGTCCAAAGTCCTCAAAACTGTGACTCGAGTCCACAAATTTGCTTTCCTCTAGCAACATTTTGTTTGGACCTTGATCTTTCTTGAGCGCCTTCTCACTACAATATTCATCTGATTTAATACCAAAGGGGAGTGACTTTGTTGTTGAAAATACTTTTTGAAGATTTGCGCTACTTAAACCTGAAGTTGAGGTAAAATAGGCCATCAGTGCAGCGCAGCCACATTGCTCAATTAGGGAGATCATTTATTGTATGATTTCCCACCAAATTCTCTTGCTATACAAGAGTTAGTCGATGTAAAGTCGCTTCCCCGCACACGGGTGTAGTTTGCACGGTGTATGTTGGAAACAGGAGCTGGCAAGATGGCTTTCGGATTTCAGTTTGCATGGAAATATACTGACTCGGATGGGGGGCCTCCGCAACGCGGCATAGCGTACGTGTCAAGCTCGTGCCACGGAGGGGCCGAGACACCGCAGGTTTTCTCCCCCAACCCGTTTCTCCGGCAGGTGCAGCTCCTTCCCTCAAATTGAAGGAGGTGTTGTTTAAAATCCGCGGGGGAAAAACCCTGCAGGGTCTCGGCCCTCCGTGGCACGGGTTGGACGCCCCTGCAGTACAGTTTAGGGATTTTTAGTGATGTGTTTTTTCCACCAGCAGGGGGCAGTATTTATCAAACGATAAACCTCGACCCTGAGTACCCAATTTAAAAGTATTCGGGGAGCTCCCAATGGAGGGACACAAAGTTAGCCTCATAAATCCATTCTTTGTTCCGTCCTGTAACTTTTCTTCCGGCTCAGCGAGCAGCGATATGACAGCCGAGGATTCATTTTTATCTAACTTCGTTCTCGGCCCATAATTTCAAGATTGATTACCCCGCACGTTATTCATCCAGTAAGACTTTTTTTGCTCAGTTAAATTTAATGTCAGCTGTGTAATACGTATTAGGGGGCCTCTTCCGGACTTGCACTGCGGCAAATACGAATTTCTTTCTTCCGGACTTTGAAGAGACAGTGAAGGCCGCACACAAGTATGTCATTTTGGTGTTGGTCTGCGTGCGCCCGCTGATTGGTTGCCAACCTCTCTCGCTTAAAGGCAGTGCGGTTGTGCTGGAGCTCACCCGTGACCTTGAGCAGAACAAGCAGTAGAGAAAATGAGTGGATGAATAATCTTTGAGGACCCCGTGCGCTAAACTCGGCGTGGCGCCGTGCACGGGGTGAGGCGTGCCGCTCACCCTTATCTGCAGCACTCGGGTCAGCGATGCAGCAGGACAAATTGGGTGTAATGAAGTCGAGCGCAGAAAGGCACACACGGAGCCACACGCCGCAGCCCGGGCAAACGCGTTGACTGACGTATCCTGCAAATGTGCGGTCTGCTTTCTTTGTGTTTCATTAGCCCCCCGATAAGTGTTTAATTGGCAAGGTAAAGCATGTCTGCGGGGTCGTTAACAGTTCCCGCTTTTGGATTGCTTGCACAGAATCGTTTAGGAAAGGCAATTAAATAAAAGGCCTTTCATGGGGAAGTAGTTGTATATTTTGAAGCTTTTGGATTGAGTAAGTTGTTTAGCAGGTCCTGCGTGTGTCTCGATAGGCTGCTGAGTAGACAGTTTTGCATGCAATCTCCATCTCCGGTTGCGCTCGCAGCTGCCGCTACTTTTACGTTGCCATCCAACAATGCCACCACAGTTGGCAATATTTATACCGTGAATATATTTAGCAAGCCCTCGCTTCTCGCGGATAATAATTTCCACAAAGTTGGATTCCTTATTATATTATTATATAATATAATATTAATAACATAAATATTCGATTATAAATCGAATATTTATGTAGTTAGGGCTTAGAAAACATATTTACGGCCTTCTAAATATGGTTTTTAACTTTATTAGAGCCCTCTAGACATGAAATAACACCCCTATAGCTTACGCTACACTCAAATTACCCAATATAGTAGAGATAATAAGCGTAAATAAGCAATTAAAGACACAAATAACACTCGTGCTCGCTTGTGTCGGTATAAATATGTTTCCTAGGGGAGAAGAGTGCCCATTCAAACTTTTCGGTTGTTCCGGCGATCGAGACTGGCGCTTGTGGGTCTCAGCAAACATTAGAGTAACATTATTGACACCTAGTGACAAGTGTATTTAGCCATTTTTATGCTTGAAAAAGCCTAATTCCCTAATGAAGATAAGCGGCGTAGAAAATGAATGAATGAATGAATGTAGCATTTTCTTAAAGATGGCCAAGTTTTGACATCAATTATCCGTATTCAGCCATAAAAGCATGATTATATTTTAAAATTGTGATTGAGTACAAAACGATATTAAAGCACAAACAACAACGACACAAACGTATATATTGTAGCCACAAATATGAGAGCAGGACAATACAGACAGATGAAGGTCAATTGACTCCCCATCTAAATAATAACTCTACTCTGTGCATGTCAAAGCGATGATTACTCCACGCATTTTTAACCACTGACCGAAATCTTTACATTTTGGAAGCCGAGCAGAATTCTCGTCAAAGATGGTAGAGCCCTGCTTTGCTGCGTCAGATTGCCTGCTCGGCAAAAGGTGCATGCAGCCGAGCGAGGCCCGTTTTTTTTTTTTTTTTGGAAAGGCCACATTACAAAAAAATCAAATAAATTAAAAGTCGTAATATTACGAGATTAAAAGAGAATGACAAGCTTTATTTATAATGAGTCAACAAAACAGAGCAGTTGGCCTCAACCAGGTTAGCATGAGCTAGCATTGTCTCACCGCTACACTCTTAATACTCCCACCCCTTCACATACGGCTCCGCGGTTCATAGCGGTCTCAGGCGATGCCTATAAAAATGACGTTATGACTTTTATTCCCGTAGAGGTAAATTTTTACTCTCATAATATGCCGATCGTTTCTCGTAAATACACAACATTATTGTCGTCAATTTCCAATTTAATTCACGAAATTTAGAGGATTTAATGCTTCATTTAACAGGCATTGCCCAGACAGCTATAAACACAGGGGGCTTCTGTGACTCTTGAGCTGGTTCAGAGGTTAAATCACGACTTTTTTTCTCGTAAAGTTACGACTTTAAATCTCATAAATATACGACTTTGGATTTGAATGTACAACTTTTACTTGAACTTGTATAAATGTGCAACAAAAACTTGTTTGAACATAGTGCTTCAAACGCGATCGTTTCCCATAATGCACTAGGGTTTGGGCACGCGCCGATGCCTGCAGTGTGTAGAAGAAGACAACGCTAATTTTTGAGGCGCTCAAAGAAAAACCCAGCAAATACGGAATATTTTGTATTTGTCACAACCTCATCATGGAGATGAAAAGCGACATTGAGAGCGAGAGACAGAGTGAAATTGTGGGTGACTGAGATGTTCTGAGGCTCTTCGACTCTTCAAAGACGCCTGAAAAAGACGACTTCGGTGGTTTCAGTGAACAGGAAGAGGGTGAATAAAAACAGGGACTTTTCTGTTTTGTCGGAGCCGTTTTACTGCCGTGTTACAGACACTGCTTGGAAACAAGGTATATAAACAAACATTCACAAAATCTGTGTCTTCTTTTCCTATCTGTTTATCCCTTTTGTGTATCCCGTACAGTATATCCACAACATATAGTCTGGTGGGGCTAATATATGCAAAAAAAACCCCACACATTTTCTAAAAAAATAGTGAAAAAAATAAAAAAATAATATTCCAGGCGCTCTGTAGTCCGAAAAATACAGTGAGTACGTTTGATGATTATTTTGTGCATTACAGATTTCCTTTATATTGGTGTTCCAATCAAACTGAAGAATGCTAACATCCTCCTGGAATAAAATAGATGATTCTTTACTGTATTTATCAGTGCTCAAATGACACAAAATGTAACCACACAAAATACACATTTTGACCCAGAATTACTATAAAATGAATGAACTCATTAACTATGTTAGTATTTCCAAAAGATATCTAGGATGCTTACTTATATTTACTTATTGGTGCTCATGTGAAACGTTGTCAAAATGTGACCGTGCAAAATATGAATTTGTATATATTACGATATTACTATAAAATTAATTAACCAACTAATAATGTTCAATAATTCAAGTTAATGTTTTTTAAGTGTGCAGGAGCAGAAGTTACATGGCTTGCACATCAAATGTCACCACTGTAAAAAGGTTGGGAACCACTGCTTTAGAGTCGTGGTAGAACACAATTGAAAGAATCATTCAAAGTTCAACAAAAATGGAATCTGAACCCTTGTTCTCTGATGGAAAATGGATGTAAGGCAGCAGTCCCTTCCTGAGGTTCTGCCCGGACAACCTGTAGTTATTTCTGAATATGGATTAGTCATTCATCAACGTGTTTCTAACCCTTGAGAACCCTTGTGCCTTATTAAACCAGTTAAGACAGTGGAACCCAGTTAGTTTTACTTTTACCTTCATTGAAGATGAAGACACTTGACACCACCTTCGTGTTTTGCCATGAGTTCTTGAATTCAGTAGTGTCCTCCGCCTCCAGTCTCTGTTTTTTTTTTTTGTTATTGATCACGACTGCAAAATAACCACAAAATGGAGACAAAGTGCCAGAGTATAAGATAAAGAAAAATAAATAAAGATATAAAATAATAATGAAGATAATATAAGATTTTAAAAAAAGATGAGAAATGCAAACAAATGTAAGAAATAAATTATGGCAGAACATGAAGGTGGTGTTTGTTGATATATATTTGTGTTTTTTAATTTCAAGGTGATAACGGCAAGTCACACCTTAAAAATGTATTTTTTGTGCGTGTCCTGTCCAGCCATTAGGGCAGATAGCTCTGCTCTGCTTCTTCCTGCACCTTTTCGGACATGTGGAATTTCGGACATGTGATGTGAGGCACTTTAAGTAAACCCTATCTGTGTTTGAAATAAATTCAATCAATCAATCAATCAATCAATCAAATAGTATTGTTGATCTAGATGCCATTACCTGCTAAAGAGATTTGTTCTCCCAGGGAAAAGTATAAAATACTTTCCAATGTTCCATAGATTTTACTGAATTTGATTTTGATTTTTACCCAAATTTGGAGCAGCTGGACCGGAGCAGGAGGGGATAGACAAGAAGAAGAAAGAAGACACATGGGGGAGTGCAGGGAGGAGAAGGGGAAAAAAGAGAGACAACAACACCAGCAACAACAATTGCAACAACAATAACAAAACCTTAAAAACGTCTATGTAGCAATGTCAACATCTGACCCATGTAAAGCCCCCAAAGCGTCAAGAATCTGATTCTGTAAGTTTGTTTTATTTTCCAAAAGACGCAGGCTTAAGACTATGGACAAAGCGAGTACAGAGAACGGGAGACAAATGGACGCCCACCATGAGTGCAGTTTTTTGCATTGATCATTTCACTGATGACTGCTGTGACGGAACACCTTTACAAGAAGCACTTTGTTTGAAAGTACGGTGTGAATGCATTTTGAAAAAGCAGGACTTGTTTGCATAATGTCTGCCAAACTATTCCACCATAATGACAATCTTGCAAAGCATTATACACATTACATAAACATCTTTTCACAACAATATGTTGAGGGTGTCAGCCAGCGCCAAAATACACAATAAAAAAGACTATAAGGACCCCTTCTCGCTCATTAAGAAGCCGATTTAAAACAACAATTGAAGGATAAGCAACTCCAAAGTAATTTACGGATACCATTCTGTGTTTTGAAGGCGACCAATCTTCATCCCCGTGCCTTCAGGCTTAAATCCATGTTCTGCAAGTTCTTTATTTCGTCTCCAAATGTTTCTCCAGTCTTTTTTTTCTCAAAAACGATTTAAATATCAATCAAATCTTGGCTATAATCACTATAAACATCCTCTGTCTGAGAGGCGTTACTGCGCTCATAATGTAAATAATTGCAAACTATATAACGTATTTCAACAAAATTGATAAATCATGTCAGGGACCCTTTAAAGATCTTTTATGTCTTTTTTCAGCCACCTTGCCCTTTACTCTGCTGCGGAAAGATTTTCATTGAAATTGCATATTCCGTTTGTGCTCCGGACGATTATGAGAAATACTACAATGGACTTTACTTCAGCCAGAATGCACAAACCATCAGCCTTTTCCTTTTACTTCGACTCATGCCATTCTGGGAAGGTCCGCTCCTTGACCCTGCAATGTCAAGGAGGAGCTGCGATGGGCACACACACCCCTGTGAGGTCTAAGCTCATTATTCTCCTCCCCTTTGGCCGAACTGAAATGAGCTCAGCCCCAACAATTCCTCCTTCGCTCTCTCAGGGCTTTGCTCTCTGATTCGACCCCCGTCGAGAGTCGGGTGTGATGGAGTCAAACTCTAAACCCCCCCGGCACTCGTGCTGTCCCACGCTCCTTGTTTCTCATGCGCATAATAAATAGCAGTATATTTCAGCACCACATCCACAGTTACGTAAGGCACGTTAGACTACAGCTAACACGCTACTTTTGAAAACGTGTCGTTTGAAAGTTGGCCATATGCTGACCTATCAACTCAAACTGTTCATGAAATTGGGCGTTTTTAAACTATAACCGAAAAATAGCTATTGAACATCTACTGGGAGGAGTCCTGAGAACATCACATCTTTGGGGAATTAATTGATTCATTGATGATTAATCGATTGCTATAAGATTAACCCCTTTTTTGTTTTTTTTAAACGTAGATATCCTTTGATTAACCCCTTCTGATATGTTGCGGACCAAACCACTGGCTTATATTTTTTTACTCGATTGATTGATCACTCGATTAATCGATACAACAAGCTTCAGATTAATCGACTAGGCAAATATCATGTGTTGCAGCCCTCAAAAGTAGCACATACTGTGTGGCGCTGTGCATTGGCATATCACAACTAGGGATGGGTTTTAACTCTATTAGCTTGATAGACTATGGACAATATCGATGATGAATTTAGTGTTCTAGTTTTTCGCACCATTTTGTATTAGTGTTAGGTTATGAAAGATTCGATTCAGAAAACGCTGCCAGTGTCATGTTGAGCAGAATAATGCTGCCAGGAGGAGTTGTGCCATAGCAGAGCTCTGCCAGGCTTCCCAGCTAATATTATTTTGCTCTTCTTTACTGCAAACTAGCTGTGAATTATAATTGGTTGGATTTGCAGGAATTGTGACCAAATTAACTAACACACTGATTATTATGCACATCCACAGTTTTAAACAATACAACACCTGAAATGATATTGCCTTTAAACCACAACAAAAGTAGGACAGGAACTAGCAAAGGGTCTGTCAACACAGTATATTCATTTCATTTCTATACCGCTTATCCTCATTAGGGTCACGGGGATGCTGGAGCCTATCCCAGCTGGCTTTGGGCGAGAGGCGGGGTACACCCTGGACTGGTCGCCAGTCAATCGCAGGGCACATATAGACAAACAAACATTCACACTCACATTCATACCGATGGACAATTTAAAGTCGCCAACTAACCTAACATGCATGTGTTTAGAATGTGGGAGGAAACCGGAGTACCCGGAGAAAACCCACACACGCACAGGGAGAACATGCAAACTCCACACAGAGATGCCCAACGGAGATTTGAACCCAGGTTTTTCAAGATCTCCTGACTGTGTGGCCAATGTGCTAACCACTCAGCCACCGTGCGGCCCCAACACAGAACAATCAAACCAAACATGTTTGATTGGAAGAATCAGGATGTGCAAAGCCACTGCAACACTGTAGGTGCTGGCTCCGGTGCATCACTGGATCCGGTGCATCACTGCACACGTGGATCCGGTGCAAGTGGAAGGGAACGATAAAAGATCGATTCCACACCTTTACTTGGTTCTTCTCCAACATATACCCCACCTCCACAATGTTTATTTGGCAGCATAGTTACGTTGCCATCCAACAATGCCACCACAGTTGGCAATATTTATACCGTGAATATATTTAGCAAGCCCTCGCTTCTCGCGGATAATAATTTCCACAAAGTTGGATTCCTTATTCATAAATCGAATATTTACGTAGTTAGGGCTTAGAAAACATATTTACGGCCTTCTAAATATGGTTTTTAACTTTATTAGAGCCCACTAGACATGAAATAACACCCCTATAGCTTACGCTACACTCAAATTACCCAATATAGTAGAGATAATAAGCGTAAATAAGCAATTAAAGACACAAATAAGACTCGTGCTCACTTGTGTCGGTATAATTATGTTTCCTAGGGGAGAAGAGTGACCATTCAAACTTTTCGGTTGTTCCGGCGATCAAGACTGGCGCTTGTGTGTTTCAGCAAACATTAGAGTAACATTATTGACACCTAGTGACAAGTGTATTTAGCCATTTTTATGCTTGAAAAAGCCTAATTCCCTAATGAGGATAAGCGGCGTAGAAAATGAATGAATGAATGAATGTAGCATTTTCTTAAATATGGCCAGGTTTTGACATCAATTATCCGTATTCAGCCATAAAAGCATGATTATATTTTAAAATTGTGATTGAGTACAACCCCCCAAAACGATATTAAAGCACAAACAACAACGACACAAACATATATATTGTAGCCACAAATATGAGAGCAGGACAATACAGACAGATGAAGGTCAATTGACTCCCCATCTAAATAATAACTTTTAATTAGCCCCTGCTGTGCTAATTACTCTGCTCTTGAGCTGGGTGAGGGTAATTATACCCTGAGGAGGTATATGAACAAGTGCTAACCAGCCTGTGAGTGTGCGGTTTTCAAATGCGCATTTTTATTTGCTGCATCATTCTGTATATATTAATGCATTGCTCATACAGAAAGTTACAGTATATATCAGTATGTGTCAATCAAACTGCAGCAATGTTGCAATCGCGTCAATTCACACAAATTCAACCAGTCCACTGCGAAATACCTCTCAATTTTGTCCAAACCAACCCCCTTCCCTGCCCATTTTGGCCAATCATTACTTTCGGCAATCTAATTTGTCTCTGAATTGTGCTAACTAATCAAATGTATCCCTCCATTGACCCACATCTTCATTTTCTACAATACTTTGGAGCGTAAACAAAAGTTTACCCTAACCCTAACCCAACCCTAAACCAACCCTAATCCTCAGCCAACCCTAAACCAACCCTAACCCTACCCTCACCCTAAACCAACCCTAACCCTCAGCCAACCCTAAGCCAACACTAACCCTACCTTAACCCTAAACCAACCCTAACCCTAAGACAACCGTAACCCAACCCTAACCCTAAACCAACCCTAACCCTAACCCTAAACCAACCCTAACCCTCAGCCAACCCTAAGCCAACCCTAAACCAACCCTAACCCTAAGACAACCGTAACCCAACCCTAACCCTACCCTAACCCTAAACCAACCCTAACCCTAACCCTAACTCTAACCCTAAACCAACCCTAACCCTAAAACAACACTAATCCAACCCTAGCCCTAACCCTAACCCAACCCAACCCTAACCCAACCCTAAACCTAAGACAACCGTAAACCAACCCTAACCCTAAAACAACACTAACCCAACCCTAACCCTACCCTAACCCAACCCAACCCTATCCCCTAACCCAATCCAACCCTAACCCCTAACCCAACCCTAAACCAACCCTAACCCTAACCCGCAAATAAATACACAGGGAATGTCTGCAACTCGTGGACGACAGAGCAGAAATTGGACAATAAGGGAGCTGTTGGTGGCGGCTAACAAAGGTTTTCGCATTCCCAAATGGCATTTATTGCATGTAACGTGTAGGGGTGTAATGATTCATCCACTACATCATGCATTTGTCGTTAATGTTGGTTTATATCTATAGTTAGTTTATACATGATTCCTGTACAAAAACACAACGGGAATCTAGGAAACGGCATCTGCACTGTCAGGTATCCAGGTATTTAGTTCACGGTCGATTTAACGGTACTGAATCATTTCGGGATTGTATCGTTCTAAATTAACCCATGTGGTCCTTGAGTCGTATCAGCTTTGCATACGTTGCATACAAGAGGCAAGGACACTGGGCTTTGAGCGATGTGTCTGACATCGGGTCGTCTACGAACCCCGACCGTTATGGAATTACACGTTTCTTTGTGTAATAACATCATGTGTTCATTAGTAGTTGACCCCGAAAGGTCCTTACCTGGACTGCATTAAATTCACAGACATCATCTCCCCTATGAAGGTCAACTCGTTTGATTGGAAGACCTTTGTACACACACTTTGTTCTTGTGCCTCCAGTGATAGTCCCTCATCTATTGCTGCCCACCGCCAGTTCTGTTCTGGCCACAATATCTTTGATTTACATCTGCTTATCTCATGAGGAAGAAAGCCTCCCGTTGAGGATGTGTCCGACCTAGTTGACCCTATTAAATAGTTTGGTGCACTGTGCTGTTATCTCCACCTCAGGATTCCTCCCCCTGGTCAACAACTGATTATGATCATACCCAATCACCTTCACTACACAGACGGACTTAACCTTGACACTGTCAGGAAGTGTGCATGTTTTGAAACAGGAAAGAACATAAGTATTGTTATTAGGGCCTAATGAAATGCTTTGATTCCCGCAAATTCTGTTTAAATTTAGTTTTTCCGTTTTAAGTTTTTAGAATTTCGTTTTTTTAAAAGATTTACCATAATTTATTGTAATTTCGTCCGGCGTAACACAGTAATTTGGTAGACTCAGGCGCGCCGCGATGGGTGTGGCGGCGCAGCAGGGGGAAGTGCCGACTGATCCAGCCTGGCATAGTGACAATTTCGTGCCAAAAGCCAAAGGTGCACTGAGAGCTCGCCAGCTCCAACCTGGTCTACTGTTGGTGTAAGGCAAAGCGCAGCCGGTCTAGTGGTAATTTGGCTGACTGTTGCACACGTCACCAAAACCCCAGAGGCCGGTTTACACAATGTCACAACAACCACTGTTTAAACCCTTTGAAATACTTTTTGATCTATATTCACTGTCCCGTCCGCCTCTGTTGTGCCGTCTCCACCACCTTATCTGTCCCCGAATTGTCCCCCTCCCCCTCCCTGTTTTCCTCCTCCTCATCAGTGGCAGGCGGATCTAATATAGATGTGGTTAATTGTAAATAAACGGTTAATCAAAATATTGAAATCTTTGATTGTGTAACCGAGAATTGCAAAAATGATGATAATGAATTGGGTAATAGAAGTTCGTCTTACATGCAAACACAAGGACAAGAGCCTGACCACAAGCTTGGCAATGTGTCTTTTACGCACAGTTTCTTCACATTTCATCCCCATTACGCATTGTTTTTGTTTATTCATACTACACAAGGTTTATATATAAGGTACTAAATACGAGTGACTTTATTAGTGGGGACAAAATGCTTACCTTACCTGTAATACCAACCTCAACCCGACCAAAACCCTTAATACTGACAGCTGAGATGGTGGAGGATGCAATGGCCCCCTGCCAAGCCCAGTGCCACACTGGTTGAGGGGCCAACCCGACAGTTTTTGTTTTGCCCTTCTTCTGACATCATTGAACCGTTTTTTTCACTGGGCAACGGTTCTCAGTATGTCAGGGCATACCTGATTTACAATACTTGTAATCTCCTCCCAGGCCACTTTTGCATCAACAGCCCATGGAGGTCTGCTCGCGTGGCCATATATTTGGCCACTGTGAGCTTGGACCTCCCAGACCAAAACATCACTTTTCGACTGGGAGAAGTTTGGCCGCCGTCTTCCGCTGTTTTCATCTATATTCAACAAAACTTGCAATGCGCTTCGCCAGCGGCGCATTTAAAAATGCGGAGAGGAGCTCATTTGATTGGTGATTTTGATCCGGTTGTGTTAAACCCAGTACGCTTTCTCTCCTCCCTCCCCTACCCACTTGACGGAGGCATAGTTACACCAGCCTGCGTCTAGCACGAATGTGCAAAATAGTCCTACAACTCACCCCATTGGCGCCTGCCTCGCCTGCGCCTGGTCTACGAAATTCGAGCCCATTATGTCAATTTCTTTCCGTTTTTAACAGTAAATTCCGTTTTTATTGGCCAATTCTGCGATTCTCCGGAAATCGTAGGGCTCTACGTTATATATGTATAATGAAGTACTGTGTAGAATAGGCTGATTAACACAAACTAAGTATAGATATATCTCTCTTCATCTTTTATCCTCTTCTTTACTGACAATTTTTGGTGAAGCATTTGATAGAACAAGTAACATCAGAGCGGGGGGAGCCCAACAGTAGTTAATTGGATGTCCTGCTCTTCTGTCTCTGTCATGTTCTCCTGGCATATGTTAGGGAAGAGTAATGTAATGCTCCACTGATGCGTCCCCCTCTTCCATTCCTTCCCCCCCTGTCAGCAACTCCTTCGGCCTCAGCAGGGTCACTGCAGCTCGCCAACTTTGGCCTCCCCTTCCACACGTTTGTCAAGAGCGAGAACAAGCTAAGAAAGAGATGTCATGCTCTGTAGTGTTTTGTGTTTTGCTATGTTTCTGTGTTTCTGCTAATGCAGAGATTCAAATAGAGGACACATTTTGCCATTTTGCTGCACGGCCCGATGATGTCATGCGGACCAGAAGGCTGCAGACCCTGGATTTAGACACAGAAGCTGTCAAATAGCCCGATTGTTACGTGACAATTCTCCGAAAATCTGACCGACTTTCTAAAATAAACAACCATAAAAAGGATTTGGTTGTGTAAGTTCACACAATTTTCACAGTTTTTGCAAGAGCTACTTTTATATGAACTTTTTTCTTTTCTTAAAGTTGAAAGATAAAAAAGCCTTGAATAAAAACAGGCTGGGGAATTTGGAAAGTCCTCAGTGAATCCAATACTCATGGAACAAAACACCTCAATGAGACACGAGCAAGCCATTCATAAGGGGGGCGGGACGGGACACCTTTGGAACTACTTTGAAACGACAGGATCTGCTGTTGAGACACAATTTGGGCATTTGCGGTGCGGATAAATGTTGCACCCGGAGGTCAAAAATTGAGCCCAGGCCTCGGCAAACTTCAACACGTGAAAAAACGTTTTAATTAGGTTTAATAAAACCTTCTGGCACCAAAGATGTCACTTACTGCAGTGGTTCTCAGTTATTTTCTTCCAGGCCCCCCTAGGGGACAGAAATGTGTTGCTCGTTTGAAATAATATTGAGAAACTGATAACATCTATTTATTTATTTATCTTTACTGTACAGACTGAACTTGGAACTGAAACCGGGAAGATACAACAAAATGGAGAGCAGTGAAGCATACAGCGTATTCAAGAGTCAAACTGGATGTGGAGTACAAAAAATGAGTACATGTTGGCAGGGCTGCACTGAACATTGAAAGTACTCACTCCTACCCCCTCTTTAGACGCAACAAAACCTGATTGTTGTTTGCAAACGATTCAACACAATAAGAACTTACCAATAATGACATTCCCTAACATTGCGTGTGTATGGCGCGGAGGTGCCGTGTGTCGATGACAAAATGACTGCAAGATACAGGACGACTGAGCGGTGGTGGTTGTTTAAGAAATTTGGCTTGAAAACCCACATTTTTATTCTAAGATCGGCAGAATATATCTAGTAGAAAAAAATGTGCATTTAAGTACGGCCACCTTGGCACCCTTTTACACAGTCCAACGTCTGGGTGCCATTTCATGTCCAGAGGGCTCTAATCATCTGAAAACTTGTATTTAGAAGGTTGTTTTCCACGCTCTAGCTACGAACATGCTCAATGTAAGATATGATGTTTAAGAAGTTATCCTACTTTGCGGAACCGATAAACGAGGGGTTACTGCACAGTATACCGGGGTCGCCAACCCGTCGATCGTGATCGGCCAGTTGATTTTTGGGACTTTGCCAGTCACGCATTAGATCTTGCTTTTAATCAGATAGATCTTTCCTAAATTCATGACCGGGATCAGACCACTGCAAATATAATGTATGCTTTGTGCTAATTTACTCCGACGCGCCATCCGTCTGGCATACGAGCCAAAATCAGTCCGCCTATGTCCGTTACTTTTGTTATTCTGGGGGTATCGATTGTAACAATTAAACGATCTGTCACACACGTCTTTTATGCTTCCGTGATATTTTTAAACTTCCATTATTGACCCTTAGGGGGAAAGTTCAAAGGCCACACAGACTTGTGCCTGTTGCTTGCAGGCTTGTGCGTGTTTGACCGTGTAAATGGCTGTGAAACCTAAGTACAGATGTTCCCACAGTCCCTGTGAATGGTAATGGAATACTCGGGTGGGGTGTTTATACTTATACTCGCTCATTTCACTGGCAATCAAAAAGGCCTTCCGCCTCAGACCGATCATCCAATCATCATGCAGAAGCCGAGCATCCGGGGCCAGCCCACTGCCCCCGTAGACTCCCGGTGACACTCAGCGTCCCAATACCCAGCATTTATCCAGGGGGCGTCGGGGTCTGCGCAGGGGAACAACCCATTCTACGCTTCCCCGTGGAAGTCAGTAGACACTCAGCGTCCGACTGCGTTAAAAAGTGCCGTGGCGCTGCAGGGATGAATGAGACGGGGGCGGTGTCCCTTACCAGTGATAAGTAGCTGATTGTGAACAACAGATGAAGGTATCCCAGTGCATATTTAGTCAATGCAACGTACACACAGCACTACATATTTCACCACTTTTTTGGGACACTTTAGGGCACATGTGTCAGACTCTTGCCCCGGAGGGCCGAGACAGGGCGTACTTTCTCCCCAAGCAGTCCCTCCAACAGACGATTTGATCGATTAGCTCCTTCCCTCAAACCGAAGGAAGTGTTGATCATTACAAACACCTTTTGTAGTGACAAGAAACCTTTGACCCCCCTGCTTTCGGGGAAGGTGAGCTTCCCTTGCAGGAAGAGAAAGGCAATGGTCCTGGAGAGAAACGACTTGGACTAGAATATTTACAGTGCTGCCAACAAAACATGGAGCGGTAAGTGCAGGTCAATTACGGCAGTGCGCTTGTGGCCTTTGTGTGCTCAAGTGCCCTTTCAGTTTCTTAATGTAGTCATTTGAAATCCACCGGGAATGCATGTGTTTGGAAAAACAGGAAATTACAGGAGCGCTCACTTTTTCCTTAAAGGTGTCCCCTCCGTCCTTTTTTTTTGCTTGCTGTTTCTTCAAATGATCTCCCGTCGGCTTTTCATCGCACAGAAACAACCGCAGGGAGAGGTCAGAATTACTCGCTGTCAAAATAATTGCCCGGCGCCTCAGATGCTCCCAGTGAAAGCCGACAAGAACAAAAAGTATTACTCCTGTCATCGTAGATATTCGGTGAGATGGTATTTGACCGTGGTTTCTGGATCCGAGCTGTGCGCAAGTACACCATAATGTTGTGTGTTAGTGAGGCAGGTTGAGCAGGTTAGCACCAAACATATTTGTGGCGGTCCAAATTCCAGAAAGTTCACACCGTCATACTTAGGGCTGTTCCTGAACTCTGCCTTATTCGGCTTCGTGAGAGGGAGAACGAAAAATGCAAAAGGCGCATTTAAAGATGTTGCGATGATATGTAGTACTCCACACCAGTCACTAGGTGTCAGTAATGTTATTGTGATGTTGGGTGAGAGGACAACTGGCTTTTATTGCAGGTTTAAATGATCTCACAACAGAAACAAACAAACAAAAATATTGGGCCACTTTTGCTGCAGTAAAGCACAACACGCTACAACTCAACTCTGAACATTGGACGTCACTTCCTGTCTGCCTGCCCCCCTGCTCCCCTAGGGAAGACACTTGCACACAAGGATAAGTTTTATTTCTGTCTTGAATTGCTTGTTTTCTCCTATTATGTCTAGGTCGTGTTTAGAGGGCTGTAATATTGTTAAAAACATATCTAGAAGGTCGGAAAAACTAAAAACCTACAAAAGAATTTGATTTATTAATAAGGAATCCTACTTACCTAAAAAGGGTGACCGGAGGGTGTGTTCCAACTATAGGGGGATCACACTCCTCAGCCTTCCTGGGAAAGTCTACTCCAGGGTGCTGGAGAGAAGGGTACGACCGTTAGTCGAACCTCGGTTAGAGGAGCTGCAATGTGGTTTTCGTCCCGGGCGCGGAACACTGGACCAGCTCTACACCCTTGCAAGGGTACTCGAGGGTATGTGGGAGTTTGCCCTACCAGTCTACATGTGCTTTGTGGACCTGGAAAAGGCATTCGACCGTGTCCCTCGTGGTGTCCTGTGGGGGGTGCTCCGGGAGTACGGGATTGATGGTCCGCTTCTACGTGCCATTCGGTCCTTGTACAATCTAAGCAGGAGCCTGGTTCGCATTGCCAGCAGTAAGTCGAGCTTGTTTCCGGTGAACGTTGGCCTCCGCCAAGGCTGCCCTTTGTTACCGATTCTGTTCATAATCTTCATGGACAGAATTTCTAGGCGCAGTCAAGGTGTTGAGGGAGCCCAGCTTGGCGACCTTAGGATCTCGTCTCTGCTATTTGCAGACGATGTGGTCCTTATGGCCTCATCAGGCTGTGACCTTCAGCGTTTACTGGAGCGGTTTGCAGCTGAGTGTGAAGCTTCTGGGATGAGACTCAGCACCTCCAAATCCGAGGCCACGGTTCTCAGTCGGAAACGGGTGGACTGTACCCTCCGGGTTGGGAGTGAGGTCTTGCCTCAGGTGGAGGAGTTCAAGTATCTCGGGTTCTTGTTCACGAGTGAGGGAAGGTTGGAGCGTGAGATCGACAGGCGGATCGGTGCAGCATCTGCAGTAATGCGGTCGTTGTACCGGACCGTCGTGGTGAAGAAAGAGCTGAGCCGGAAAGCAAAGCTCTTTGTTTACCGATCGATCTACATTCCCACCCTCACCTATGGTCATGAGTTATGGATCATGGCCGAAAGAATGAGATCGCGGATACAAGCGGCGGAAATGAGTTTCCTTCGTAGGGTGGCTGGACTCACCCTAAGAGATAGGGTGAGGAGCTCGGCCATCCGGGAGGAGCTCAGAGTAGAGCCGCTGCTCCTTCACATCGAGAGGAGCCAGTTGAGGTGGCTCGGGCATCTAGTCCGGATGCCTCCCGGGCGCCTCCCTGGTGAGGTGTTTCGGGCATGCCCTGTCGGTAGAAGGCCCCCGGGAAGACCTAGGACACGCTGGAGGGACTATGTCTCACAGCTGGCCTGGGAACGCCTTGGTGTCCTCCCGATGGAGCTGGAAGAGGTCGCTGGGGACCGGGAAGTCTGGACTTCCCTACTGAAGCTGCTGCCCCCGCGACCCGGACCCGGATAAGCGGTGGAAAATGGATGGATGGATGGACTGATGGAATCCTACTTATCACGGAAATACACTCGTCACGATGGGGTCTGGAACTAATTAACGAGGATGAAGAAGGGATTAGTGTTTCCCTAATGTTTTATTTTTTTCCCATTTACATTTTGTAGAATTTTTTTTACATTGTACACTTATTTCTTTCCAGCACAGTGTGTGTAATTTTTGGTTAGGGAAGATCCATTAATTTGTAATAATGAGATGCACACAAACTGTAACGCCTGGGCTTGTGATTGCATATGTAAGACATTTTTTATCACACGGTTATTTGCTTTACCCAGTTAGACGCTCTTATTTTGAAGGCCCTACCCTTTTACGGCTAAGACGAGCTGGGTGCAAAAATAAACGTGCTCTTTGTCTTTGACAATCAGAACCTGCACGTCGTCGTACTTTTAAAAACGCTTCTTAGATAAAAGCGGTAACACCCCCACCGTTTTTTTCGCTTTGACTCGATTGGTCCGAAATCGTTTTCCGGCTAGCGCAGCTGGCCTAACGGCAGCAGTCGCACTGCATTATGGGATCTGTAGTTTATCAGCGCTTCATATTGCCGGGCCATTAGTAATTACAATATATAATCATCTCGCGGGCCAGGTATGATTATACGCCGGGCCGTATTCGGCCCGCGGGCCAATACTTTGACACCACTGGTATACAGCCTGATTAAGAGACGTGAGGAGTTTGATGTCAAGCAGCCAACAAGGGACGTCAGCTAACGTTCACACCTCTTAAAACTAGCAGACAGCCTTCAGTCGCTCTGCTGGCAGCCCGGCGCTGCTGAGTCAGCAGGTCTTCATGTCCCTTAAGCTGTCACTCTCCATCTTCGTCTCCGTCATCGCGCTTCCCCTCACCTCTCCTCCACCTTCTTTATACATCGGCTGAATGACTCACGGACACGCTTTCTCCCTGACTCACCTTCCATATTGGTGAGCAGCGTTTCCCTCGGAGTGTGAAACTGACTCAGGGGTTGGAACCTTTTGGACTAAGGGAGCCGTGAAAGCCGCATATTTTCAAATGCATTTCCGTGAGAGCCGTAGAGTCGTATTTTAATTGAAAATGTCAGCAAAAAACACATTATACATTATAAAACAAAATTCCATCCATCCATTTCCTATGCAGCTTATCCCCATTAGGGTCGCAGGTATGCTGGAGCCTATCCCAGCCGACTTCAGGCAGCAGGCGGGGTACACCCTGGACTGGTAGAAAACAAAATGTATATAATTAATTATAATATTGGGACTTTATTCCCACAATATTTTAACTATATTTCCCTATCAACCCGATATGGCAAACATTTCTATTTTATATTGTTTTGTTTGCTTCTCAATATAACGACATTTAAAAGATAGAAATTAACTCAGTGCTACTAAAATGAGTGTTTTTTACTCATAACATTACAAGTTTATTCTCGTGAAATTGTGACATTTTTTTCTCTTAATACTTTCTACTTGGAAAATTAGAGCAGTTTTTTTTCCATTTCTGCTCTTTTTGTTTTTTAATTTTCCATTGTTCCAACTTTTCTCGTAATTGCGACTTTATTCTCCTGATAATATAACCTTTCCCGCAACCTCATTTTCCAATTTTCCTTTTTTCTTTTAATATTTTGACTTTATTTTTATAAAATTTCTCCTGATTTGTTGCATTTTTGCTGTTTCCTTTTTGTTAAACTGTGTTTTTAGATTGTGCCGCAGGCAAATAAACCACACGGGCCGCACTTTGATGTGTTGCATATATTTATCAATAAAAATAAATAAATGTTTCGGTGTCAAGTAACGTTTGAGAGCCATATATGGTCATCAAACGTGCCCCACCTGGCTCCCGACACGTGCAGCAGTACCAGGATTGATGGTTTCATCTTTGTGTGCTTTTGTTGTTAGCAATGAAAATATGAGGAAATAGGGCGGGGTCCTCACCTCATCGCTCGGTCCACACAGGACGCCTTTTGTAAAAGGTCATCGAAAGACCTGGCAGGACTTCATCCACGAAGGCGTGTTTGCATTTTATTAGCCGTGTTTACACCTCTTGGTTCAGTTTTCCGTCTCGCAGTCAAGAATGATCTGTGAGTCCCGATCTGCTTTGCTTTTACGCTGTGGGGTATGAAAGCAGCATCGTTGTGTGTGGTTCTGGTTCTGGTTCTGGGTGAGTGCACCACAATGTATACTGTAGAGTGCAAATAGAATTGCTTCCTGAGGGAAGCAAATGAGTACACTCATCTGAAGATTGGCTTCTGCCACAAGATTGGGCCGATGCGGTGCTGTAACTCTGGGCAATACCATAACACGGTAAGTGCGGTAAATGTGCCTCAAAGCTGGTTCGCCACTCACCTCCCGCCACCCGGATGAAGGAGAAAATACGCACGCCGCCACCCTGCAGACATGTCGGCGGTGTACCGCGGTGAAGTTGGACGCTGGATATTTGGCTTTGTAGTTACAGCAGTAGATTCCTCTCACTGTGCCCTGACTCCTCTGTCATGGTGCCGGGAGCTCCGATAGGAAGTTCCGTTGTTACCGTCAACAAATAATATTGCATTGAGGAGAGTTTGTCAAAAAAAAGCCATATATTCTAAAACGACACTACAAATTGATTCTAACCACGTCAAATGATTAGCCCTACCCTAAAAGTATTGTAGGCGGCTGAATAATTCCACATCAGGATGGCTGTAATTCACTTTGCCATTCATTTGCATGTCAACACAGAGCACTGACGTTCCTCCCCACATGCACAGCTCAACAACTTCCTAGTTTTGACTCCAAACGCTTGCTCTAGCCATCGTGCTGAACACCACTGCCCTCTACAGCCAACACACTAAACAGCAGCGTGGAACAACACAACATACGCGCCGCTACAATATTTTGAACGCCCATTTTTTTTTCCAATTTGGTCTTTTATTGGATGGACTTTCATTTTCATTGGCGACCTGACTCACAGAGGTTTGTTACAAAAGCAAAACAATATTGTTGGTCATGCTGTGTAATCAAAAAAGTAAAATTTTTAATTAATTCATTAATTACAAATTAATTCTTTGATGAATTGTATTTTTTTTTAAAAAGGATCAGAGGCCAAAAAATGTGAGTTGGGACATCCGTAATAACAGCATTGCTGTAGCTTGGATTATATGAAGGTCACATTATATGCAAATGGAGCATTGTTGGCACTTTTTGGAGTTTTTTTGCATGCTTTATAGGCGGAATATGTGTTTCCCATAATGTGCATTCTCAGCTCCGACTTTTTATCTATATTTATTTTTTAGAAGGCACAGAAAAGAAAGAAAAGGTGTCTATGTTTCGCATGAGGATTGTGGATGATGGGTAAAATTGCCCCAAAAAGTGCAGTTTTCCTTGAACTGAACAGTAATGCTTGGTGGAAACAGGGCCGTGGAAGTCGGATGGAAGGAAGAAAAAAAGTTCTGAGTGGGAAGAAGGGGGCTGGTCAGGGAGTTGACGCCTGGCATGATGTATGATATCAGCAGTGGAAAAATAAAAGGGATGCCCTCATGAATGATGCAAAGCTTTTCCCAGCAATTGGATTATGCAGGTAAACATAGCAAGCAGAGCAAGCGAGAGGTGAAATGAGCCGGGGCGAGCTAAGAGGAGAGGAAGTCGTGTTGTTTTATATATGAAAATGGACGGTAGGAAAGTGAAAGTGCATTAGTGTGAGCCGCTTTGCATTTCTAATTTCACGACTTCACTTCTAAAGCGTATTCATTCATAAATCCTTCTGTTTAGTGGTTGCAAATAACTTATTATTACTAAAAAATGTGCATACCAAAGCACATCTTACATATTTGTTTGCCTGAATTGAAGCATTATGGGCCGCACGGTGGATGAGTGGTTAGCACATTGGCCACACAGTCAGGCGATCTGGAAGACCTGGGTTCAAATCTCCGTTGGGCATCTCTGTGTGGAGTTTGCATGTTCTCCCCGTGCGTGTGTGGGTTTTCCCCGGGTACTCCGGTTTCCTCCCACATTCCAAAAAACATGCATGTTAGGTTAATTGGCGACTCTAAATTGTCCATTAGAGTGTAAATGTTTGTTTGTCTATAAGCGCCCTGTGATTGACTGGCGACCAGTCCAGGGTGTACCCCGCCTCTCGCCCAAAGTCTGCTGGGATAGGCTCCAGCATCCCCGCGACCCTAATGAGGATAAGCGGTATAGAAAATGAATGAAGCATTTTCGCCCATGAAAATTGTTAAGTGAAGTAAAATATAAATATAAGGCATTCGACAACACTGTGAAGGATACGTTGTGTTCTGCACTGGTCATTAGGTGTCAGTAATGTTATTGTGATGTTCCGTGAGACACACAAACACCAGAGTTGATCACCGGAACAACGGGCTTTTATTTCAGGTTTGAATCACCTCGCAGGCACAAAAATACAATAACTCAAATCCCACATAAAAACACGGGCTACTGTTGCGTCCTTAACCCACTCCAAGCTAAAACTCAACTCTGAGCTCCGTCATCACTTCCTGTCTGTCCGCCACTCTGCTCCTGTAGGGAACACATCACACAGGCATGAGTTTTACTTATGTCTTATTCACTCTTTTTGTGTCTACCATACCGGGTAATATAAGCGTACAGGTGACTATAGGGGTGTTATTTCATGTCCACAGGCCT
This sequence comes from Oostethus manadensis, assembly GCA_024372805.1. NCBI lineage: Eukaryota > Metazoa > Chordata > Actinopteri > Syngnathiformes > Syngnathidae > Oostethus > Oostethus manadensis. Next base: position 1,381,209 of record QODF01000036.1, on the reverse strand, counting down.
CTAATAATGTTAAAAACTATATTTAGAAGCTCATAAACAGATTTTCTATGCTCTAACTACAAAAATATTCCATTTATAATTAAGGAATCCTACTAAGTAGTAAATGACGAAGATGCAAGGCAGCCTTGTTCCAATAGTTGTGTTTGCCTCCTTTTCGGTACTTTGAGGTTGGACATGTAAATTGATGTGTACTGTATCTTGCACTCTGACTGGGAGAGGGCTGTTATGGTATGTTTGTGTGCATCTCCTGGCCCCGGAGTTGTCAGCTGTGAGCAATGCATCTTTTGTGGCTCTTGCTAATAAAGCTATTACTCATGTTCGCCACAGTGCTCTCGCTGCGAGACGCCTCCACTCCGATAACCGGGATGCAAAAGGCAGACGCGGCTCACCGAAAGCGACCAGATGCATATTATGCTTGAGATTGTTCTTTGCGGAGAGCAAACTTTCAAATAACCCCGGTTTTACTTCTGGATGGAGCTGGGACTGAGCACTCATGTACTTTCTTGTACTCTGTTGGTCGCTGGCAATGTTGCTGTGACAGGCGACATTGTCAGTTTTTCCATTTCTCCTTGTCCTCAGCGGTATATCCCCTTGTCAGTTTCCATGACAACCGAGCAAACGCCACCACTGTTTCCGATACATTGTTTCACCAGGACAGATTTTTTGGTACCTGCTGCCTTTGCTATTGCTATGGGGCTGCCCGTGCATATTGAGGTGGGCTGGCAAACTGCAGCCCGCGGACCACATGATGCCCGTCAAGCGTCTTAATCTGGCCCGCCAGGTATGCAAAGTAACCTACCTACTGCACCATAAGGGCATACAAAACAAAACCCATTGTTCATATTGGACTACCCAGCATACCATGCTGGCATTTGTAAATAAGAGTTTTAAGTCGCCCCGGTCGCGGAACACTGGACCAGCTCCGCACCCTTGCAAGGGTACTCGAGGGTATGTGTGAGTTTGCCCAACCGGTCTACATTTGACCGCATCCCTTGTGGTGTCCTGTGGGGGTTGCTCCAGGAGTACGGGATTGGTGGCGCGCTATTACGTGCCATTCAGTCCCCGTACAATCGCAGCAGGAGCCTGGTTTGCATTGCCAGCAGTAAGTCAAGCTTGTTTCCAGAGAATGTTGGCCTCCGCCAAGGCTTCCCTTTGTCACCGATTCTGTTCATAACCTTCATAGACATAGTTTCTTAGCGTTCAGGGAGTCCTGTTTGGTGGTCTTTGGAGATGTCACGGTGTGGTCCTGATGGCCTCATCAGGCTGTGACCTTTAGTGTTTAAAGGAGCGGTTTCCAGATGAGTGTGAAGCTTCTGGGATGAGACTCAGCACCACCAAATCCGAGGCCATGGTTCTTAGTCAAACACTGGTGGATTGTACCCCCGGGGTTGGGAACGAGGTCTTACCCCAGGTGGAGGAGTTCAAGTATCTCGGATTATGTCTCACACCTGGCCTGGGAACGCCTTGGTGTCTTCCGGGTAGAACTGGACGAGGTGGCCGGAGACCAGGAAGTTTTGGACATCCCTGACACGGTAGGATGTGTGGCACATTTTCTGGTACTATTGGGCACTTTTGGAGACACCTGAAAGCATGTAAAATCTGGAGAAAAAGAAGTTACAGAAGAAAGTTAATTTGCTTCTCCAAACATATTTGGTACAATAGGTTGTCCATAACGTTCTCAGAGCCAACTGCATGGTTGGTTGGAATAAATCATTTGGGGGAAAAAAGTTGGTTCACCGACAAAGAGGAAATTAGATGTCAACTACAGCTTTTCCAGATGTTTATGCTGCATTTGGTGACATTTTATAGATAAAAAAGTGAATAAAAATATGTATGAGTCATGCACAGTCCTTCAAGGGTTGTGTTCAAGCGCACACACACGGACTTTGCAAACTCGTCACCCCCCGAGTCCCCAATGGTCCCTTGGTTGATATTGGCTGCTAATCAGTAATGTGTCCCCCCCGAAGCTGTTTGTGTACAAGTTTGTACAATGTGATGTGTAGGGATGCCAAATTGCAAGAGATTACTTGTGATGAATTAATAGCAGTCATTTTTAGTGTTTTAGTCAAGTTATTCTAATTTGTAGCTTGTAACTTTACTGTTTCTGTATGCCAGTGCCAGGCAGTACATCTGGTACCTGTGTCTTCAGTCGGGACTTAACCGATCAGATGTATTTTTGGCAGACACGTTGTTCCCCTTATCTTTGAATACATCGTCACGGATACGCCTGAACTACGTCATTGCTTTTAACGTTGAGTTAGTGACTAATGTCCACCAGTGATCATCAGCAGTACACCGGTGCTCTGCCAAATGTGTAAAACAGAACAGCTCGGCTTATGTATTGAAGTCCCCCAGTAGAACAAGGGAATCCCCCGAGGGAGCACTATCCAGTACTCCTTTTAAGGACCCCAAAAAAGGTGGGTATTCTGAACTGCCTTTGTAAGCGTTAACAACAGTCAGAACCTGTGCCCCCACCTTAAGGCAGTGGGAAACTTCCCTCTCATTCACCGGGTTAAACTCAACTGTAAAGGCGCTGAGCCAGGGGGCAACAAGAATTGCCACCCCTGCCCGTCGCCTCTCACTGCTGGCAACGCCAGAGTGGAATAAAGTCCAGCCTCTCTCAAGTGGTTCCAGAGCCCTTGCTGTGCATCGAGGTGGGTTCGACTAGCTATCTAGCCGATCTAGCCGAAACTTTTCCAGCTCACGCACCAGCTCTGGCTCCTTTCCCACCAGGGAGGTGACATTCTACGTACTGTACCAAGAGCTAGCTTCAGTTGCTGGGGATCAGACCACCAAGGCTCCTTCCTTCGGCCGCCACCCAGCTCGCTCTGCACTTGACCCCTTTGGCCCGTCCCGCAAGTGGTGACCCTCGCCATCGTGCCCCACCTCCAGACCTGGCTCTAAAGGGGGACCCCGTGACCCGCGTCCCGGTGAAGGAAAACTGAGTCATTTTTTTGTACTCATCACTGGGGTCTGTTGAGTCACTTTTTGTCTGGTTCCTCCCATAGGACATATTTGTCATGGGTGACCCTACCATGGGCTTAAAATTCCCTGACAACTCAGCTCCTAGGATCATTGGGACACGCAAACTCCTCCACCACGATGAGGTGGTGGCTCTCAATTTACCGGTCAATCTACGTTCCTACCCTCGCCTATGGTCATGATCTTTGGGTAGTGACCAAAAGGACAAGATCGCAGGTACAACTGACCAAAATGAGTTTACTCTGCATGGTAGCTGGGCTAACTCTTGGAGATAGGGTGAGAAGCACTGTCTGAGACTCGGAGTAGAACTGCTGCTCTTCCGCATTGAGAGAAGCCAGATCAGGTGGCATCTGTTCAGGATGCCTCCCGGACACCTCCCTAGGTCAGGGAACATCCAACCAGTAGGAGGCCTCGGGGAAGACCCTGGACACATTGGAGAGACTATGTCAGCTCAGCTGGCCTGGGAATGCCTCGGGATCCCCAGGGAGGAGCTGGACAAGTTGGCCGAGGAGAGGGAAGTCTGGGATTCCCTGCTAAGGCTGCTATCCCCACGACCTGATCGCGGATGAGCGGAAGAAAACAGATGGATGGAATATGTAACAGTATTTTTGTCAAAGTAACTGGGAGCATTTGATAATAGATGTACAGTATAAACAAAACAGGACGGGCTTGTTAGTTGCTGTTTGGTTGTTACCAAGTGGATGCTGTTAGATGTAGTTACATGCTGTGTAGACCTCTCTTGGCACATGTTTGATGGCGTGACCAAAGCAGACTGTCTACTGGCTGTGTCTGTATCTCTCGCTGTTGGCCTTCAGCTGATCCTTCATCACAGCTATTGGCACACGTAGGATCGACCGGGTCCAACCAGCTAAGACCTCAGTGTCACACATAGAGACACACAACAGGACGAGGGCCGTTAGGCAATCTGTACCGGAAGCAGGATTGGTGATCGATTTTACGGCAGTAAAACAGATCAACAGATCAACCCACTACCAAAAACGTTATTAAGTGCCATCTGCTCATCGATGGCAAAGTGTTGATCCAAAAACGTCATGGTCTAGTTTTTTAAATAAAATGAATTCATTTAACTGAATTTTTAAATTGGATTGAAAGAAATGATGCTTGTCTGAATTATTTGCAGATTTTTGCCATTCGCTGATGGAATGGAAAAATGGCAAGATAAACTATTTAAATATCCTGCCTATTTGTACAAAAGGCCAGTTTATGCCAAAGAAATTGCGATGTAAAAGCTTTGGAGGCTCTCCTTTGTCTTGTTCTATTCCCTGGTGCACGTGCGCAGTATTGATTCAGGTGTGCTGTCTTTGCAGAATTTCTATGCATCCTTTAATGAAACACTCTTGCTTCCTGCTACCTGCCTTCCGGCTGCATATTGCTTTCCATCTCCTCCTTTCATATTCACATGCGTGCACACACACCTAATGTTCTGCTTTTTTCCACTCTGCCCACTTTAGACTTGGATCTGCGCTACTTCTGGCAGTGGAGTGCGTTTGAGGACTACCTTCTGTTTTGTTTCGGCTTCAGTGTCGTGTGCGCGGTGGTCACCACGCTGCTGATGGACTCTGCCGTGTTTGTGGAGATGCTGGGCTCCCTGGCCGTGATGTTCGAGGCCATGCTGGGCCTCCCGCAGCTTTTGCAGAACTTTCGTAACCGCTCCACCAAAGGCATGAGGTATGGCAGCTAGAGGTCAAATACACTTTAGGGAGAAGTCATTCGTCATCACTGCCTTCTCTTATCCCACTGTGTACAATCATTGACCTCACCGTCCAAAGAAAGGCAGACTAGTTTTGTATATTTTTGCCATTTTTATGAACTAAATATGCAAATTGGGTATACTTACAGGGGTTAGTGAAGAAAAGGCTGAGTCAGTGTTTTAAATCTGCATACATTTAGCATCAAATATACCAAGACAATTGTTTTTTCAGTCAGGTCCAGCAGTGCATTAGGCATTCAAATTCTGGACGCATCCTGTGAGAGGAACTCATTGCTGCACTTCCGTGGATTTAACAAAAACAACAAGCAAGCGTCCTTCATAATATGTATAAATCCTACGGATGTCTCAAGCCGATCTCAGGATTGGGAACGGCTGCCGATCCGCTGTATTTTGAACATCGGAAAAGTTCAGCTTCCGCTGTGAAATTGAGCCGTTCCGGTTGCCGTAACTCTGGGCAACACTCCAACATGATAGATGCGCAGTAAATGCGCCTCAAAACTGGTTGCCCCTCGACTCCCGCCATCCCAATGAAGAAGAAAACACAACACAGCGCCCAATATCCAGTTGGACGCTGGATATTCTGCTCTGTAGTTACAGCATTAGATTTCCCTCACTGTGCCCGGACTCCTCTGTCTTGGTGCCGGGTTCTTGCATGGGAAGTGCCGTCAATAAACTACTGTTGCACTGAAGAGAGTTTGTCAAAAAATCCATTTTGTTGTAAATCACACCACAAATGGATAATCATGTCAAATACATTTCCTACCCTAAAAGTATTGTGATGGCGGATCAACAATTGTATGTCAGGATGGCTGTAATTCACTTGGCCGTTTATTTGCATGTCAACACAGAGCACTCACAGTCCTTTTTTGGGGGGGGGCACTCAGAGCACTCAGTCCTTCACAGTCCAACGACACTTGGTATTTTTCTTCTACGCAAAATGGCAACAGAAAATTCCATGGCCGGAATGGCTGTATTTCAGTTGGCCATTTCATTGCGTGTCAACAAAGAGCACTTTTTTAAGCACTCAGTCCTTTGACAAGACGTTCCACTTGCTAGTTTTCTTATTCTACGCACTCGACTACTTACGCTTGCTCTAACCAGCATGCTGAACTCCACTGCCCTCCATAGCTCTCACACTAAACAGCAGCTTACAACACAATACTGTATACCCGTCTCTGCAGTGTTTTGCATGCAAGGATCGGTACCAGATTGGATCGGCAAGACTATAAAAATATCTGATGAGCTCGGAAGCCAAAAATGTGGATCGGGACATCCTTAGTAAATAGTTTATATAAACAGTCAGACCTCAGTTTTTGTATGATTTGTTTTTGTACACGATTGCGTGCCCATTTGCCCTGGACCGCAATGTTCCGCAAAATCAACTACCCAAACAAAGAACCCTACGCCTTCCTGACTTACTGTCTGTGCATTTATAATTGCGCGCAACGGCTAAATAACCCACCACGGGGCCAAAGAAAGTTGCCAGTGCCAGCGCGTTGATAAAGAAAGTAAGAACCAAGACTGAATTTGATTTTGCCAGGATGTACTGGAAGTCCACACTGACGATAAATTCCATTTATTTGTCCTTAGTAATTATTTCATATTGTTTTCTGCTTGTAAAACTCAAATTATTGTCTTTAAAATATTTTGGGGTTTGGATTTGCATTATTTGCTGTGGGAAAAATTGCCTGAGGCTTTGTAGGTTTTGTTTTTTTGTTGTTGTTTGCAACTAATTAACAACAAAAACAGAGGTACCACTTTCTTTTTTATTATCATTTTCGATTTTTTTTGTCTGCTTCTTTTTCCCCCTCAAATGGCTATGCCACAGTCTGAATGTCGGCTTTTGTGATCCACTATCCTTTCGTAGAAAAGCATTGCATGCAGAGGTAATGAACAGGATGATGCGTTTGAGGTCAGCTGAGGGAGGCCCTGATCAACTGACGCAAATCCAGTCCGGGCTTAAAGAGCGGATGTATCGCATTGACCCGAACATAAAACTGTATTTTTGGAAAAAGACAGGTCATGTATACAGTGCATGCAAACAAACAGGTGGCACCAAACCACTTTTCCCCAAGCGAGCTTTTCTTCCCGTCATTTACACACAGCAGGAACGTGTCACGACTTTACAACATGCTTGAAAAATTGACAAAGTTGGGCAAGTATATATAGTCGTTAAAAATCATGCTGGTTTGAATACAACCTATCGGTAAAAAAAAGGTATGTATATTTAAGTAAATGAAGCTTAAAAATAAAAATCTCTAAATGAACTAATTAAAAAATGGAAGGCATTAAGAAGATGCATTCAAATTTTGATACAGTACATACAATTTCCCCTGGTCACTAGGTGGAAGTAGGTGTAAGACTTGATCGCTGGAAAAGTGGGCTTTATTGCAAATTTAAATGATCTCCCAACAGGCACACGAATAACAAGATAATAATCCTAACAATGATAATCACAACAATAACACGGGCTGATGTTGTAGCCGCAATCCTGCTAAAATTCAACTTGTACCCCCAATGTCGTTTCTTGTCCAGACAGCCTGAAATTTGGTCTTTTATGGTTTTGTTTGCTCAGGTTATATCTACTGTATTTGGTCATATGAGTGTAAAGATAACTATAGGGGTGTTATTTTATGTCTAGAGAGCGCTGATCATGTTAAAAACATATTTAGAAGGTTGCAAACAGGTTTTCAATGCCATAACTACCAAAATTTATAAAGAAGGACTCCAATTAACCACAAGAAAGAAGGGGTTACTTTACAGTGGATCTGCAAATTTTGTATCAAACCATTTTTTGTTTGTGGAAAAATCTGCCCATTTGTGCTTTATATCTCAAAACAAGCATTTTTTTTTGTTGCAGAAACACCATCTCATTTACCCCAAATTGGAAATATCTTACAAGTATGTGATAATAGATCATGGAATGCCAGCCTAATAAACAGTTGCATTTTTAATTGCTTGTGTTTTTTTCCCATTAGCGGGGATGTATTGTAGTTATGTCATGGCAATAAACATTTCATCTATTGAAACATCCAGTGATTTTTAAGAAAATAGCTGTTTTCCCCACCAAGAAGCTGACAGCACTGTTTTTTTAACAATATTTTAAATTGTTTTCAAACTAATTGTGGCCAATATGTGTGTAAATAATAGGTTATATATGTAGCACATAAGGTATATCGATACATAGAATATATTACTTATCATTGTTTTCAATGTGCTTTTATTTTGTCAATTACATGTAGCGGAAAGCCTGCTTTACCGTTGGCATGACACAGGACTGATGGTGGAGCTCACCAGTAAAGCTTTTCTCTGGAAGCCCTAACATTCAGAAAGTGGATTCATCCAAGAAAATGGTTTTCGGGAGCACAATACCTGTATCTTCTGCGGAATACCGGATGTTTTTCCTGGAGAGAGGTGGCTTCTTTGCGCCCTTCTTGACTCCAGTTCAGCACTCGTGCACTCACGCCTGCCTGCTACCAGTCCTGAGCAGGCGATGCAGTTGCGGTGCCCCCGTCCCGCAGCGGAATCAACTTTAAGAGACAGTTATTGAACTTTTCTACTCGAAGTTCTTAATGATTTGAGGAATGGTTGGTTCAGGGCAGGGGTCGGGAACCTTTTGGGCTAAGAGAGCCATGAACGACACATATTTTCGTGAGAGCCATATCCTATTTTTTTTAAAAAAATGAATGCAACTAAAAGCGTGCCAACAATTTTAGTGCTGTGAAGGTTTTATATTTGCAATGCTGTTTTTAACACTGTAACCCCTGTCATGTTTTACTTGAAAATGTCATTACACAAAACATTATACATTGTTAAAAATGTATATATTTAACTGTAATATTATGACTTTATTCCCATATTAATATTTCCCCCACCCTAATATTGCAAAAATTAATACTTTACATGGTTTTGTTTATTTCTTAATATTGTGACATTTAATAAAGAAAAATGAGCTCTGCTACTAAAATGACATTATTTTTACTCATAATATTGTAAGTTTATTCTCGTAAAGTTGTGGCTTTTTTCTCCTAATATTTTGACTTTCTACTCTAAATTACAGCATTTTTTTTCCCCCCAAATTTCTTAACTATTCTCATAATGATGACTTTATTCCTGTAATATTTTGGCTTTATTCTCTTAATATTATAACCTTTTCCACAATCTATTTTTTCAAAAAATGGTTAGATTACAACTTATTTTCCCCCCTAATATTTTGACTTTATTTTTTGTAAAATGATTTTAAATTTTTTAATTTTTGTTGTTTCCTTTGAATTTGTTGTTAAACTGAGTTTTTAGAATGTGCCGCGGGCCACTAAATCACTCGGACCGCACTTCAAACACCCTTGTAAAGCAAATTATGTTACATATATTTTAAGAAAAAACTAAATGAAAATAAATAAATGTTATGGAGAGCCATATATGGTCATCAAAAGATCCAGATCTGGCTCCCGAGTCATAGGTTCCCAACCACTGGTACCACCCTACGAGCAGCAATGACGACTGCAGGTGCTTCCTTCAACAGAGGAGTATATGCAAATTGCCTTCATTAAAACTGAGGCAGAAGAAATAGTATTTCTGTTATTCTCAAACTTGGCCAAGATTGCACACCAAGCAGCTGCAGAGACTGAGCACCAGCACTATGCGGGATCCCCTGCACCCCTTGAAACACCCGATTCAGTTTCTGCCATCGGGGCAGGAGACTGGTGGTTCCGAGATGCAGAACCAAGAGATACAGGGACTGTTTTATCCCATGTTTCATTGTGACTTAGACCTTAATATTTTATTTATGTATTTACTGTAACAGGTATGGTGATCAGAATCCGAATCAGAAAAAACTTTATTGCCATTGTAAGTGAACAATTCACGAACTAGGAACTTTCTTTGGCGACTCAGTGCAACGTAGAATTCTAAGTAAACATAGAGCATTAAATAAACATAGAAGTAACTAAACATAGAACCCTGAGTAAAAAGGTGAAAACACTGATAAGTAAAGACATGAGGGTGTTTTTAGTGCAGGTATTATAAGGTGCCAATAGTACTGGTTATAAAGTGAGCATAGTGCAAATGTTATAAAGTGTTCATGAGTTCAACAGCAGCAGGAAAGAAACTGTTCTTGTGGCGAGAGGTTCTGGTCCGAATGGACCGTAACCTTCTGCCAGAGGGGAGTGGCTCAAATAGTCCACGTCCAGGGTGGGAAGGGTCAGCAAGTATCCGGCCCGCTCGCCCCCGAGTTCTGGAGACGTACAGGTCCTGGAGAGATAGGGGGGGTGCAGCCGATCACTTTCTCGGCAGAGCGCACGACGCGCTGCAGTCTGTGATTGTCCCTGGCAGTGGCCCCAGCGAACCACACTGTGATGGTGGAGGTGAGGATGGACTCGATAATGGCCGTGTAGAATTGCACCATCGTCTGGACAGGCAGCTTGGCTTTCCTCAGCTGCCTCAGGAAGTACATCCTCTGCTGAGCCTTCTTGATGATGGAGCTGATGGTCTGCTCCCACTTGAGGTCGTGGGTGATGTTAGTGCCCAGAAAGCGGAAGGAGTCCACAGTTGTGATGGGAGAGTCTGTCAAGACGAGGGGGGGGCAGGGGGGCTTTGACTTTCCTGAAGTCCACGATCATCTCCACTGTCTTCTGAGCATTGAGCTCCAGGTTGTTGCGGTTGCACCACGACACCAGCCGGTCCACCTCCTTCCTGTAAGCAGACTCATCACCGTCTGAGATGAGCCCGATGAGGGTGGTGTCATCCGCAAACTTAATCAGTTTCACCGAGTCGTGGCCGGAGGTGCAGCTGTTGGTGTACAGGGAGAAGAGCAGGGGGGAAAGTACACAGCCCTGTGGGGATCCCGTGCTGATAGTCCGAGTGTCCGAGACATTCTTCCCCAGCCGCACGCGCTGCTTCCGGTCCGTCAGGAAGTCAGTGATCCACCTGCAGGTGGAGTCAGGCACGTTGAGCTGGGTGAGCTTGTCCTGGAGCAGAGCAGGGAGGATGGTGTTGAATGCAGAGCTGAAGTTCACAAACAGGATCCTGGCGTAGGTTCCTGGGGAGTCCAGATGCTGCAGGATGTAGTGGAGGGCCAGGTTGATGGCGTCATCTACAGACCGGTTGGCTCTGTAGGCGAACTGCAGAGGGTCCAGGAGCGGGGAAGTAAAGGACTTGAGATGAGGCAGAACCAGGCGCTCAAATGACTTCATGACCACAGATGTCAGTGCCACAGGTCTGTAGTCGTTGAGTCCCAGTGATCCTGGGCTTCTTGGGGACGGGAACAATGGTGGACAGCTTGAAGCAGGCTGGGACATGGCATGACTCCAAAGAGATGTTGAAGATGTCCGTGAAGACAGGCGCCAGTTCTACCGCACAGTGTCTCAGGGTGGAAGGAGAGAAACCATCCGGACCTGGAGCTTTCCGAGGGTTCTGCTTTTTAAAAGTCTTGGCCACATTCTGCTATGATGCCTGCCTAATTTACCCAAGATCACTGAAACCTGAGAAACCTGAACCCGATGGACACCAAATGAAACTGGTTTGACTCCTTATGCTGTTCGTCCCTTTCACTGCAGACGTGAGGCAGCTACTGTAAGTCATCTGCTTAATATTTTCCACACATACAGCCGGCTTTGCTGTAAAGCTACAGTTCAGCTCCTTCTACTTTCCCAACCCTTCATTCCTCATTTCAATGAAAAGACGAAGCGAAGCGCTTGGGCCTTGACAAATGAGTCCGATTTAGACAGGTGTCCATACAGGACTTTTTAAGTTTAAATGCCAAATAGCAATGTACTTAAGTATGCTTCCCGGCCTGTGATTTACTGTTTCCAATGGCCTGAGGTTCTTTATGGTGAATGTGCCCCATTTCACATAAAGCGGCCTCAAGGGTTACAGCTGGGCTTTCTGGACGCATCCTTTCAGCTCACAGCCAAAGATGAAATGTGCAATAACACTCCATTACGGCCCCGAGATGACTGATGACAAAGTCTGGCATTTTATCTTCACGAACTCATATGTATGGAAAATTTCCTGCGTGCTCAATTGTATGTTAATATACCACCGCTTAAATATGCACTCAATCCTTTCACTTATTAGTGATAAAGACTTTCTTCATTAGGATATTCGTTCATGATTTCCTGGTACAAGAGAACCTTCATGGCTAAGATGCGCCTTTGCCCTTGTAAATGATACGTTCAGTATATCTTGGCCTTGCAGGTTCTCCAGCCTGTCCGGTGAAGCTTAAACAATCAGTTGCGCGGGTGTAACGAGTCTGCACATCCAGTCGCGCCACCCCCATGGGTCCTATTGCTAGGCTGCACCTTACTGTGCATGATTGCTATGGAGAACACGCAGGCATGTTCATGTAGTGCACGGTCCGTATTGACACTCGGTGTTGCAGACTCCATGTGTGCATCACCACTGTAGGGAAATTGAGCACAGGGCAGCGCGGTAATGGGAAGTTTTATTGCGGTAATGGGAGGTTTTATTGAAAGAGGCAGATAGAGACAGGGGGAAAAAATGGACATATATTGGTGCTGTTAAAATTTCACTCAGTTAGCAGGTAATCTCCCCAAGCAAATGTTTATGTTTGATTCAAAGAGACACCGAGGTCAGTATGTCCTTTGTGTGCTTCAATAGCCCCGCAGCTGTGCCTTGTTTTGTCCTGTTCCCAGATTTGAAATATATTGGTATTCCATCTTAACACTATATTACGTCACGTTAGCAGTATTGACCAGGACGGTTTGGTAAAATAGGGATCTGGAATGCAACCTGTGGGATGGGGTTAGCACACCTGCCTTACTGTCAGGTGGTTCTGGCTCGGATCAAGCAGTTCTCTGGGTACTTCATTCCGTACATTATTATTACATGCAAAGACATACATGCATCGAAATTGTCCAAAGGTGTAAATGTGTGTGTGAATGGTTGTTTGTTTAAATCAGAGGTCTGCAGCCCCTGGCTCCGGAGCTGCACCTTTTATCCTCCGGCTGTGGCTCCAGCTGGGTCTGTGAAGTCCTTTAGCAGTCCCACCTGATGCCCCCATGAGCCTTGACAAGTCCTGCGTCGGAGTTGAGCGTGTAATTATCTTATCTAACTTCCTTTGCAGCAAAGTAAGAATGAAGCAATACGGAGAGTGGTACTCGGACTGGAACTAATCGATGTGTAACAACTGCTGTTAGTATAAACTTCCATCAGAGCATTTTTTCATTACATCGTTCTGAACTGACCCGGAGACTTTACCAATCCCCGGCAACTTTGCCTTTGGTAAAAATGACATGGAACAGACGGTAGAATTTACACATTTATTTATTGATATTAAAACATGAGCTTCTACTTCTTGATTGACCAGCAGCCGCCACTGGTTTTCGTTTGGTGGGATCGAATCCAAATGGCTTTTTTTATGCAAAAGGTTGCAGACCCCCGGTCTTTACTTACCCTGTGATTTACTAGGAACCCATTCAGTGTGTACCACGTCTCTCATCCAAAGCCATCTGGGATAGGCTCCAGCTTACCCATGATCCTACTGAGGACAAGGGGATAGAACTTTTCCCACACAGTAATCCCTCATTTATCACAGTTATTTGCTTCCAGGCTTGACGAGTGATGAGTGCATTTCCACAAGGTACGATTCTTGATTCAAGATATTTTTGTAGTACTTTTGCAGTACTTCCAAATAATCATAACAATTTCTAGAGCCCTCTAGACATGAAATAACACCCCTGCAGTCACCATTACAATCCTATTAGCCAAAATAATAGACGTAATCAGAGAAAATAATCCCATAAATAAGACTTGTGCTGGTGTGTTGCAATCAGTGTGTGGTGTGGGAAGGGGAGTGATGTCGGGTGTTCAGCACAATATTCTGCTACTAGTATACTAATGCAGCTCTTCTTTCCAAACTGATATTGCCTTTATGGATCGCATTACATCCTTCTATCGGTCTCTGTCTGTCTGGCGCCTTTGAAAATGCAGTTTTGCTCATTTAGATTCATTTTTGTCTGTGCTGTCTCTCTTCTATTACCACCCACAGACCTTCTTGTGCACACCGGCATGCAGGGTTATTTGAATTGTTTTTGACTGCAGGCATTGGCTTGACAGTATTTGCACACAGTAACAGGTAGCCGGGTTGCCGCATAAGCTGAGATGCCCACCTTGTCAGTGTCACTCATGTACGCAGGGTGGGGTCTTCTGTTGCAAGCCAGACTATAACTTTATTGATTCATGAACCCATGCATCTAAGGATGAAAAATAGTCTCCGTCATGTTGTGAATGTATGTCTGCGTGAGTGTGTGGGTGTGTGTGTGCATGTGTGCATTTTGTCCTTGGAACGCTCTCCCATGAGGAAGCAGAGTCTGAGGATACGTACGTGGACAGTTCTATCACCGTGGCTGAGGTAATTGGGGTAGTCAAATCACTCCCCAGTGGCAAGGCTCCGGGGGTAGACGATTTCCGCTCAGAATTTCTCAAGGCTCTGGATGTTGGAGGACTGTGTTGGTTGACACGCCTCTACAACATTGCATGGAAGTCAGGAACAGTACCTCTGGACTGGCAGACCGGGGTGGTGGTCCCCATTTTTAAAAAGGGTGACCGGAGGGTGTGTTCCAACTATAGGGGGATCACACTCCTCAGCCTTCCTGGGAAAGTCTACTCCAGGGTGCTGGAGAGAAGGGTACGACCGTTAGTCGAACCTCGGTTAGAGGAGCTGCAATGTGGTTTTCGTCCCGGTCGCGGAACACTGGACCAGCTCTACACCCTTGCAAGGGTACTCGAGGGTATGTGGGAGTTTGCCCAACCAGTCTACATGTGCTTTGTGGACCTGGAAAAGGCATTCGACCGTGTCCCTCGTGGTGTCCTGTGGGGGGTGCTCCGGGAGTACGGGATTGATGGTCCGCTTCTACGTGCCATTCGGTCCTTGTACAATCGAAGCAGGAGCCTGGTTCGCATTGCCAGCAGTAAGTCGAGCTTGTTTCCGGTGAACGTTGGCCTCCGCCAAGGCTGCCCTTTGTCACCGATTCTGTTCATAATCTTCATGGACAGAATTTCTAGGCGCAGTCAAGGTGTTGAGGGAGTCCAGCTTGGTGACCTTAGGATCTCGTCTCTGCTATTTGCAGACGATGTGGTCCTTATGGCCTCATCAGGCTGTGACCTTCAGCGTTTACTGGAGCGGTTTGCAGCTGAGTGTGAAGCTTCTGGGATGAGACTCAGCACCTCCAAATCCGAGGCCATGGTTCTCAGTCGGAAACGGGTGGACTGTACCCTCCGGGTTGGGAGTGAGGTCTTGCCTCAGGTGGAGGAGTTCAAGTATCTCGGGTTCTTGTTCACGAGTGAGGGAAGGTTGGAGCGTGAGATCGACAGACGGATCGGTGCAGCATCTGCAGTAATGCGGTCGCTGTACCGGACCGTCGTGGTGAAGAGAGAGCTGAGCCGGAAGGCAAAGCTCTCTGTTTACCGATCGATCTACGTTCCCACCCTCACCTATGGTCATGAGTTATGGGTCATGACCGAAAGAATGAGATCGCGGATACAAGCGGCGGAAATGAGTTTCCTTCGTAGGGTGGCTGGACTCACCCTAAGAGATAGGGTGAGGAGCTCGGCCATCCGGGAGGAGCTCAGAGTAGAGCCGCTGCTCCTTCACATCGAGAGGAGCCAGTTGAGGTGGCTCGGGCATCTAGTCCGGATGCCTCCCGGGCGCCTCCCTGGTGAGGTGTTTCGGGCATGCCCGGTCGGCAGAAGGCCCCCGGGAAGACCTAGGACACGCTGGAGGGACTATGTCTCACAGCTGGCCTGGGAACGCCTTGGTGTCTTCCCGATGGAGCTGGAAGAGGTCGCTGGGGACCGGGAAGTCTGGGCTTCCCTACTGAAGCTGCTGCCCCCGCGACCCGGACCCGGATAAGCGGTGGAAAATGGATGGATGGATGGAACGCTCTCCCACAGCTCCACTCCCACAGCCTGATGTTTTTGTCCATTCGGAGCACATCTCAGTAGCAGTTTCATGTTTCTGTTGAGGTGGCCTTTACCTCGCAGGGATTTCGGGCAAGGGACCAATGCGGCCCACGGGATACTATGCAAACTCTGTGATGACCTCCGAGTGTGTTTCTTCTAGTAACCTCAGAGTGAGAGGTAACTCCCAAATGTATTTATTGAGTACTTCTATGTACACAGGCTGAGCCTCTTCCGTGCTAAATGATATTAATCAGCGTAGCTGTTGATTCCTCAAAGGGGACCTATAATGCTTTTCCTCTTTTCCGCCCTATAAATAGAATATAATATAACGATAATGACCTTTGCACATTTGCAAGAGAGCTCTGAAAGCAGTTTTGGATGGCTCTGAACGCTGTTGGGCAACGGTGAGCAATGGCTGCCAGGAAATGTTTGCTTGGGTGTGAGGGAAAGATAATTTTCTTTAGCAATTCTAAGCTGGACTATCCGCCAAACTGTTGCTGAAGTCTGACGCCTTTCCAACGTTACTTGGTCGTGTTGAAGAGTCAGAAGAGCGAGCTGTAAGTAAGAATTTATCAGTTTCCTAACTGTCTTTATTTGGTGTAAGTAACGGGACAAAGGCGGTGGTGTGTGTAGCATTATAGATGGTTATAGATAGAATGATACATTATAGATACGGGCAGAATTAGAAATTGGGGTTCGGCAGCAGTCCGGAAGTCCTTGGGAGCGCCCGGGAGTGTGACCAATCACAGCAGACTGGGCTCAGCGGGAGGCGTACCTGGTGGAGAGCCGGAGTGGAGGAAATGATACAAACCGTTTGGGTGCGAGGAAGGAAACATTGCAGGAAAACACGCACTACCTGCAAATCTAGACGTCTTTCTGTGCGGATTATCATGTGTAGCTGCTCTATAGGAGTCCAGATCTCACCACAAAGGTCCGAGAATGAGTATAATGGGTCCCCTTGAAGAGGAACCAGCGGTCTACACAGACTACGTATATCACGTCCTGTTTTGACCATTGTAAATAAAAAATGTTTTTCCATGTACTGTTTATCCGGACACGTCTTTTAGCTCACGATATAACCGGCTATTATCAGCCGCTTGCATTTCCCAAACATCTTCAGGCAGACTGCCCGAGCCACCTCCTCAGCTAACCTTTGTTTCATGTTGCAGAATCCATTATCATTCGGGAACTTTTCTGCATATGCTCATGTGCGATCAATGGACATGCATTATTCATACTTAAAAGGGGTAGCGAGCAGCTTTGCTTGCTAAATCTCCACGCACGCCCTCATGTGTGCAAACAGCGCGCATGAGCACATCATCCGGATGCACACATGCAAAGTTGTGCCGAATGAAGAGGAGACGCTAAGTATCGACTGTACGTGAGCTCTCGGGGTTATGTTGGAGTAGTATTGGGGGATTGCTCATTGATTGCTCTTTGGCAATTTCCCCATGTAGAGTCTCTGCCGTAAAGACACAGAAGAGCCGTCAAGGTTTCACTTCTGGGGAATGTTGCTTCAGTTGGTGAAGATGGCTTCAAGGAGCACATCTACTTTCCGGAACTGACTTTTCCGGAACGTATTTTTGTAAACTGCCCTGGTCATCCATCCCTGAATGTTTTCAGTTGGATTTAGATCAGGGGAACACGCAGGATGGTCCAAAAGAGTGAAGAAGGACTTCTGGTAGAAGGCAGGCATGGTGAAATCCGTCCTGTTAAAAAAAGTCTGTCAATACCACACAGAAGAGGGCCTTCGGTCATGTGGGATGCCCCCTGCAACATCTCCACATAGGCAGCTGCTGTTTGACACCCCTGCACAACCCGGAGCTCCATTGTTCCACTGAAGGAAAAAGCAGAGAATAAAACTTTCTTCCGCCTTTCAATGTCCCATGTTTTGTGTTCTCCTGCAAATAACAAACTCGTCACCAGTAACAACCTTAATTTGGGCTCAGAATCGTCCCATGCCTTGACGGACAGGCAATCGGATCCTCCGGCTCGGGGCTGATGCCATTTTCGGGGGTCTACCATTTGACTTTGAAGAAGTTTCCAATGACTGTATTACGGCGTCCAACCACAGCAACACCCCCAAGAATGACCCACTTTTCTCACGGTAGTTTCAGCATCCAGCCCCTGGAGAGGTCATTTTAAAGATGATTCCAATCCATGAGATGTAAAATGATTCAACTGTGAGATCTGGTGGCAATCTTCACATTCATTTTCAGTCATTCCCCCTTTGTGCGTTTTTGTCCAACGCACAAAGGGGTCCAACCCAGTATCTGCTCTTTGCACTTGTCCACCCGTGCGGGAGGAGCTAATCGTCAGACTGACAGCCCTCGATCAATACCTGTCACAATTACCGGCTGGCCCATCACGGCGCACAGTCAGACCTCTTTCACTTTCCCTGTGACTCTGTCCTGTCTCCAACTACCGGCGTGGCTCCGTTTTTCACCTTTCTCTAGATTTATAGTTCCACACCCATCTGCGCTCTCATCCATCTCACGTCATTTTCCTCTCACTTCCGTCCACTCTCATCCATCTCCCGGCCTTGCTCTTTTTATTTCCATCCCTCAAGCACACGGTTCACCATTTTCCTCCCATCCCCTCTTATCTCTCACCACTTCGCTCGATGGAGGGGGTCCGGGCCCGGAGCAATCCCCGAGACCTGAGCGGGCTGAGCTTAGCCACGGAATGGTATGGTGTGCGGACAGCACGCCTCGCTTAGAATGCAGGGCTGGTATGTCATCTCATGCTTTGCACATTTGGTCTCGCTTGCTCTCAAGTCTTTATCATGCAAATAAAAGCCAGCACTGCTGAGTGATGTGTGCGCGTTAATGTGAGACTCACTTTGTCTCGTCAATCAGTACCATCATCAACCCCTTCGCCATGTGTGCGTGTACAAAGCATCACATCACTCGGGCCGGAATTCAGCTGTTTACTCTCAGGGTCTTTCACATACATCCCCCCCCGTCAGATGTTGCTATATGACACTAGCATGATAAAAAGAGCTCAATGTGAGAAATGCATGCATGCCTGCCAGAGATGAATGACCCCCAAACGGTGGTTTTGTCTCAGCAAGGCTGCATCGCCTAAGAGAGTATACTGTGCAGACCACCCGCCTGCTGTAATTACAGTGTAATCCCTAATAATAGTGCCGCTTGTCTCTTGAGCAAAGTAATGACCTAAAGCAAGGGGAGCAGAAACTTTGGAAGGGCAAAGAGTCGACACTGCTGTGCATGAAACATCCAATGTCCAACAACTTGTGTACCTTTTTTTTTTTACTAAGGTGCATTAGTATTCACTGGAAACTTCAAAATATTTGCAATATAAAACAGACAAAACGTGGGTCTGCACTTGTATGCATCATTATTATGCCTTTTGCTTACACCACCCATTCAAGAAAAGCTCAATCATTTACATGCATTTTTTTGTTGCAGCTTTTCAGTATGTGTGACATTGTCTGCTTTTTGATTGGCACAGATATCACCTTTTAACCTTTTGAAAGTACAACATGGCGCCCTCGCTCTATTGTTTTTTTAATTATCATTTATTAATAAACTATCCCTGTTTTGTCTTTGAATATGGCCAATTAGTATTTAAAAAACATCCATTTTTCAGCTAAATTGTACATCTTCTTGGTCTTCACTAATAATTGGCAAGCATTTCAAGAATTGTAGTACAGCGTCTATGACTCGTCGTGTGCGCCTTTAAGAGGCGGGGCCTGGGAAGTGGCGCGCGTGACGTTAGCTGGCTAAGAGTTGACTGCAGCTGAGTGCTAGCTGCAGGTTAGCACTGTAGAGGGTGACCGACAGCAGCTCCTGTGAGAATTTTCACTCTTATCTACTTGTTTATTAAGCCACTAAAGTGTGTCCTGAGTCTCTCCTTGACCATATCCTACTTTGAAATTGCAATCAGGTTTTTTTACTTTTTCTCTCAATTAGATGCATGGTTATTGCCGGGAATGTACCATCCATTAGCATTTATATGGCCAGCATTCTTTATGTAATTAAGTTTTGGTCGTTTAGCTTAAAAAACTGGCAGCTTCGTTGTAAACAAATGACCCTGCATTGCCTGTCGAAAAGTAAATCCACTCTAATATCTAAATCAATTGGTATAAAGTCTCCAAGCAAGTTTTATATTCAGTTGCCTGCAAATGTTTAACTACTGGGACCTTCTAAATCATTCTGTTCAAACAGTTTGGGCAAAAATATATAATAAATGATGAATCCATGGCTGGTTTGGACCCTTAATCATGCCTGAGTCTTAATTCTTTATCCTACCCACTCCTTTTGTGCAGGTTTGCTTCAGGACTTGTTTTTAAAATACAAGCGGTCATTGTTTGCAAGGTTTTTGCGGTTAGGATTGATGGTCTTGACCGTTTATGTGGAGGTGCTGTGTGAGTGTGTCCCTGAGATGTAACTTCAACGTGTGATCCACAGTATATGAAGCCACTGCCTGACGTACATAGAAACTCGGCATATCAAGGATGCCCGATAAATTATTACTACTGTACAACAAGAGAACAAGTTACATGCCCGCGGCAGGAACACAGTCAGCCACCCCGCCAAAGTCTGTGCTCCAAGTGGTCTCCACAATGAAATTGAATTCCTCTTCTATGAACTTCCTAGGCAGAACTTCCCATTCGCTGTTTGTCGGTGTATTGGTCTGATCTGGTATCAGCCAGTCTTGGCCAGGCGGCTGTGCATCTCAGCCAGGAGACATGAAGGTGACTCATGTAGAAAGTGTGTGTTTGACTGAGATCATTAAAAGCTACACATTGTATTTGTTCCAAGTGAAAGGCCTTGTGATCGGATGTTATCTATCCCTCTGTTACGAACGGGCACAAATTTGTTGCAGTACGAATCCAAAACAGTGGAAAAAACATTCCATTCTTAAGATGGCTGACTTTTTACCTTTACCCTCTATTATGTCTCCCAAGCGAAGACTCTTCTGATAGGAAAGTGAAAAGTCAGGTGAAATTAGGCACCGGAAAATGATCAGAATGTGAGGAAATGCCGACCAACATCGGTTGCATGCTTGGTCTGAGCCATTCAACTGTCGTGACCGTCATCGGGAATGAAGATCATTGAGTGACAGTGACAAATAACTAAGCAGCGTAGTGATCTTCCTCCTCCCAATAAGTCATACATACGTCATTTAATTATATATAATTTAGGTATAAGTTCTGACTATCATAACAATGCCTACCCAGGACCTGCAACAGGAACAGATATAAGACTCACTCGGGTGTACTCATGTACTCCTCCACAGTGGTCACCATGTGTCAGTAATGTTGCTATAATGTTCAATGAGACACACAAGCACCAGACTTGATGGCTATCACAGGCAAAATAATCTCATAACGCAAGCTACTGTTGTTCCAAACTCCAACTCCAGCCCCAGAAGCACCAGAACACGTTTAAGCCTCACACACGACCTATGTGTCTCATTGACTTCTTAATATATTGGGTAAAGTTATTGTAAAGGTGACTGTAGGGGTGTTATTTAATGCTTGGAGGGCTCTAATCATGTTACAAAACCTGAGTAGAAGCTGGTGAGTGGGATTTCATTGCTCAAACTATGAAAATATCTGATTTATAAATAAGGATGGAAATTCACCTCTCACACTTGGTTCTGGAACCAGTTTAGCATGATACCAAGGGATTACTGTAACCCAAAAGGTAAGTTTTACCAAAGTTTCTTTAAGGGAGACAGAGCAAACACTAAAAGTATAAAAATTCCAAAGTCCTGAAGTGTACTTTCCGGAAGCAGCTCCAATAAAACTGGAGTGTTTACGGCAAAAAGTGGAAATTGCTAAGGGAGCAGAAGAAGTCAGAGAGTCCCACGTGCTGTAAACAAGCAGTTCTCCGGCGCCCTGAGGGACAAGCGGAAGCAGTCTGATGCTGACTAAAGCCTGCAGGTGAAATTGGCGGCGGGAGCATCAGTTGAGGGCAGGACGGCGGAGGCGTGCAGCGCGTGTTGACTGAAGAAAATGAGGTTTGTTGTCAGCGCGTCCTCTCTTGCTCAGGCTGTGGCGTTCCTGACTCTTAACTGAAAGCGCTTCAACGACGGTATAACCTTCGAAGAACAAAGCTTCCTGAAGGCGCTGGTCTTATGAACGATACAACATAGACCAGGACCTGGTGATATCTTTGAAAAGGACGCCGGCATTAGTGACCGGTGACTGACCGCTGCCGTAGAGCCTAACATTCCAAAGGGGCCAAGAAAAAATTCCAGACTAGTGAGTTGTCTACTTCATTTTTATTTCTTGTTTTTTGGTTTTTTTTTTTTGGCTTTCACAATCCTATGATTTGATTTGGCTTATTTTTACTGGTTGCTGTCAGTCGACTAAAATATTTAATTGTTATCAATTGTATTTTGTCCATAGTTAATTCCTAATTAATCGCACTTAATCGCAGATAGATTGGCAACTGCAATAATGACATCAAACTTTTTGGGATGTCCTATTTTGGAAATATGGGCCATTATTTTATTTTAAACAATATACATTTAGAAACCCCCAGTTTTTGCACGTTTAATGCAAGTGCCGCTTTATCCTATTTTGTTTGACGGTGCTTGAACGCACCATGTAAGTTTGAGCCACTAGTGGAATTTTTCCTTTCACTCACATTTGGTCCCTAATGCTGGTACTACGTGGGAACGCATTGGAATCTCGGCGATGATTGACACAAATAACTTTGGTTTTCTTGTGAGAGGCATCTTCCAGGGCTTTGAAGCTAAATTTACTAATCAAATGACTTTTTTCTTTGTCCTGTTCTGCTCACTATTTGTTCCCGTTTGTGGCGTCATATTCGCAGCTACTGCATCAGACTACGGTGTGGGCCAAGGGTCCTAGCGCTAGGGATCTAGCGCTGTTAAAGGAAACGACAGTTTTGACACCAGATATCTTTCCTGACGTTACCCTGCCATTTTCATCCAGGCTTAGGACCGGTACGGGACAATTCAAATGGCTGGGTATTGAGCCCCAGCCGGGAATCGAACCGCCACCACCTGTAGAGTGGTGATTGATTTGTCGGTCTTGGCCTGGATGGTCCGTAGGTGTGAATGTGTCAATGTCTGTCATGTGTTGATGTGCCTGCGACTGACTGGCGACCTTTGCAGGGTGAACCCCGCCTCTTGCCCGAAGTCGGCTGGGATGGGTTCCAGCTTACCTTTGACTCTAATGAAAATGGAAAACTCCTGGGCGGATGGATGTTTGCAATGTGTGCATGACGATGTGGTTTGTTACCGACACAAACCTCAAGTTCGCAAAGTTCAAGGTTAAAAAAAAGGCAACCATTCACCCAATCACAGACTTGCGTTAACATCATAGAGCTTCCTGACCGTCCAATCAGATTTTTTCTGGTGTCGTCCTTTATCTGCTCCCACAGTCCAAGGGAGCGTTTTCCGGGTTTCAGGGGATTGCCAGGATGCGTCGTGACCTATTTACATTCACAGTCCTAACAACGGCTGGTGCAAATACTGAGAGGAAGTATCATGTCTAGTTGCTGAAGTTAGTTTTTTTTTTTTTACCTACACGCTTACAATTTTTGTTGTCCGATCGTATGGAATTCCCACATACGGTGTGGAGAAATGGAGAATGGGTACCTCCATTCCTGGCTGGTGCCTTTGAGGGAGCCCAAGGGAGAGATGGGAGTTTGACATGACTCTGCAAGGACAACCCAAGGATGGTAGAGTCCATGCATGCCTATGGTCATTAGGCTGCTTCCCAACCCGTGTACTGTAATACCGACGGGTACTCACTCGTACTCTCCGGGGCATCGTGGTGGAAGAGAGAGTAGGCGGAGCACCTTCGAAGCAAAGAAACACGACAGACAGACAGAACGTAAAGGACAAAAGGCAAGCACGAATATTACAAGGATGAAGTGATGAGTTAGTATGACGTAAAACGGAGTGAGTGCCTGCCTCCTTTTTCCGTACAGTTTCCTTCCGACCGCTGAGCTTGCATCATGCGGCTTGAACTGCAGACTGCTGGGTAAACGTTTTGTGGGTTTTCTGTTTACGGGAAGCCAGAGTAGGTTGTGTGTGGAGATGTTTACCGGACAGATTGGGCCGACACCTTCCTTAACACCCATACAGTATGCAAAATAAATAAGAGTAGTTCAGGTTATTAGGTTTATCTTTTACAATCATTTTTGCATTGTTTTCTGCTTATAGAAGTATCCTTAGTCTCTGTAAAATGTACTTTTTGTTAATACTTTTTGGTGTTGGCGACGGATTGATTGGATTTACATGATTTCCTATGGGAAGTATTACCTTGGTTTTCGTACGTGTCAGTTTCCGTCTGGAACAAATTAATTCAAAGTAATATTTTATCAACATTATTACCCCACAAAGAGAAAAGTCCCTGCAGAGCGTTGATTATATGTGTGATGGCCTTAAAAAAAATCTGATAACATGTTTAACATCTTTTTGCACGATACTGGTAGTCATCTAACTAACTAGGTCAGGGCTCTCAACTGGCCTAATCATGGAACGCACATTTTCCCATGGCCATTAAGTCGTGACCTATTTTTTCCATTTAAGTCAAACCAAGCCCATTCTTTTTTATGTAAAATTAGCCAAATACGCACAACGCTACTTAAGTAGAGGAACAGGGCTACTTCTACAAAATCAGTCCAAAAAATCAGTCAAAAATAACCGTTATAAAATAACACACACACATATATATACAGGGAGGGAAAAAGTATTTGAACCCCAGCTGATTTTGTAAGTTTGTCCACTAACAAAGATTTTATCAGTCTATAATTTCAATGGTAGGTTTATTTGAACACAGAGAGACAACAATGACAAAAAAATCCAGAAAAATGCGTTTCAAAAAGAGTTATGAATTAATTTGCATTACTATGAAGGAAATAAGTGTTTGATCCCCTATCCGTCAGCAAGCTCTCTAGCTCCCAGGTGGATCTTATACAGGTAAGGAGCTGACATTGGCAGCCCTCTCAGCTCGTTACCTGTATAAAAGAGACCTGTCCACAGAAGCAATCAATCAATCCAGATGCCAAACTCTGCACCATGGCCAAGACCAAAGAGCTTTCCAAGGATGTCAGGGACAAGATTGTGGACCTACACAAGGCTGGAATGGGCTACAAGACCATCGCCAAGCAGCTGGGTGAGAAGGTGACAACAGTTGGTGCAATTATTCGCAAATGGAAGAAACATAAATTAACTGCCAATCTCCCTCGGTCTGGAGCTCCATGCAAGATCTCACCTCGTGGAGTTTCAATGATAATGAGAACGGTGAGGAATCAGCCCAGAACCACTCGGGAGGAACTTGTCAATGATCTCAAGGCAGCTGGGACCATAGTCACCACAAAAACAGTTGGTAACACACTACGCCGTGAAGGACTGAAATCCTGCTGTGCCCGCAAGGTCCCCCTGCTCAAGAAAGTCCATCTACAGGCCCGTTTGAAGTTTGCCACTGAACATCTGACTGATTCAGAGGAAGACTGGGTGAAAGTGTTGTGGTCAGATGAGACCAAAATTGAGCTCTTTGGCATCAACTCAACTCGCCGTGTTTGGAGGAGGAGGAATGCTGCCTATGACTCCAAAAACACCGTCCCCACCGTCAAATATGGAGGTGGAAACATTATGCTTTGGGGGTGTTTTTCTGCCAAGGGGACTGGACAATTGCACCGCATCAAAGGGAGGATGGATGGGGCCATGTACCGTCAAGTGTTGGGTGAGATGGGTCGTGGTTGGGTATTCCAGCATGACAATGATCCAAAACACACGGCCAAGGCAACAAAAGATTGGCTCAAGAAGAAGCATATTAAGGTCATGGAGTGGCCTAGTCAGTCTCCAGACCTTAATCCCATAGAAAATCTGTGGAGGGAGCTGAAGGTTGGAGTTGCCAAACATCAGCCACGAAACATGAATGACTTGGAGAGGATCTGCAAAGAGGAGTGGGCCAAAATCCCCCCTGAGATGTGTGCAAACCTTGTGGCCAACTACAAGAAACGGCTGACCTCTGCCAACAAAGGTTTTACCACCAAGTACTGAAGCACGGTTTTCAAAGGGATCAAATACTTATTTCCTTCATGGAAATGCAAATTAATTCATAACTCCTTTTGTAACGCATTTCTTTGGATTTGTTTTGTCATTGTTGTCTCTCAGTGTTCAAATAAACCGGGGTTCAAATACTTTTTTCCCTCACTGTATACAAAGAATGAAGAGGCTATACAAAAAAACGATATTTGATGTCATTTTTGACTAGCTGCCCAGAACCCAACCAGAATGTGTTTGCAACCCATTGTGTCCTGACCCATGAGTTGTTAGTTACTGAACAAAGGGCGTACTCACACTTGGTCAAAGTACCGTGCTTGGAATTCCTTGTACAGTCTTCCTTTGGGGCTTCAAATTTTGTGGCTTCTCTCTTTTTCAGTGTTTGAAAATAAATTTTAATAAACAAATTATCGCTGTTGGTGGTTGAATGCAGCTTATTGTTAGTCCAAGAAGATGCACACTTTATTAAAATTGAAATACTGTTAAGCATTTTCAAGCATACATATGTCTAAAAGAACAAAATTGCAAGTATCGGGCATTCAGAAGACTCATTTAAAAGATATGTAGTATTCTACACTGGTCACTAGGTGTCAGTAATGTCACTGTAGCGATGACTGTATTGTGTAGTTCTGAGCTGCTGTTTAGAGTGTGGGCTATAGATGGCAGTGGTGTTCTGCCGGGTCAGGGCTAGCTGTTAGGAAATAAGTTAGTAGAAGAAGAGAACTAGAAAGTGGTCAACTCTTCATGCTGTGTTTTGACCACGCTTGTAAGACTTAGTGCCCTGTGTCTACTTCAAATAAAAATCCTGACTGGTTTACACCATCCTGATGTGGTGTCATCCAGACAGTCTAGTATGTCTTATTTCTTGTTATTATGTCCACTTTGTTGGGTAATACATAATATATTATACATATAAATATTATACATATATAAGTGTAAAGGTGACTATAGGGGTGTTATTTCATGTCTAAAGGGCTCTAATAATGTAAAAAAAAAAAACTTATTTAGAAGGTCAGAAACAGGTTTTCTATGCTCTAATTACAAAATTATTCTAAAGAATCCTACTTCATGGAAATTGGCTAATAACAGTCGGGTCCAGAACCAATGAACCGTGATAAACGGATTACTGTAATGCGATCGCTCCTCGTACCCGATTCATGAACATAATCGATACCTTTCTTTGTGTACAGGAAACGAAATAGAAAGACTCCAAATAATCCGAAAGTCCAAATCCCTCGCCCACGTCTACGTGTGGCAAATGGAGGTTGGATTTAATGAATGCGATCGCTCCTCTCGCAAGGGAGTAGCAACAGCTGCCACTGGCGCAATAAAAAATAATCGCAACAACTCAACATACGACTGAAAATAATCCGCAAAGTCGGCGGAACGGCAGCTATACAGCAGAATAGACCAAAGTGCAGGTCCTCAGCGCGACTGCCGGGCCAGGACACATCGTTAGGTGTCCCAGGGTGTACCCCGCCTCTCGCCCAAAGCCAGCTGGGGTAGGCTCCAGCATACTCGCGACCCTAATGAGGATAAGCGGTATAGAAAATGAATTATTAAATGATATGTTTATGGACTTCATGGATTCAGCTGTCACTAATTCCTTTGGTCTTGTGTCTGCAGTGTGAAGATGGTACTACTGTGGACTGCCGGGGACGTCTTCAAGACCACGTACTTTGTGATGAACGAAAGCCCGTCTCAGTTCTGGGTGTGCGGTTCCATCCAGATCCTCGTCGACGTGGCCATTCTCCTCCAGGTTCTCTTCTACGGCCAGGACACGCACACCAAACTGGGCTGAACGGGACTCGTTTTGACAGGCGAACGCCATAAACCTCAACCAGTTGCATTCGGGACACTTTTGTGTTTTATTTTGTGAGCGATTTTTTTTAGGTGTCTGGAGCTGAATCACCCTGATGGGTCTTTTAGTGGACACGGAGAGCGTCCGAGACGGACATGACTCACCTCGGCAGCTCACCAACTGCAGGCCGGTGTTGCTCTGATGGCAGCTGTAACAAGCAGTGCTGCACCAGTAGCCCTCCACTGGCCTCTACTGCTTGACTGATGAGTCTCCCAGTCCACGCCTCGGCACATTGCTCCCATGTCATGAGTGTGTGTGTGTGTCTGTTGGAATAGCTGCTGATGTGTGCTCGCAGCCAATATCGATTTTTGCCGTTGGCAGTGCCAAGCCAAGGCCGCGGAACGTACAGCTTACTAATGGTGCCTGCAAAGGCCATCCGTCTGTGTGTTAGGACTCACCTTAGTAGTTTATTGACAAGCACGGCGCTGATTCAGCATATTATGTGAACAGCAGTGAGCAAGACCCAAAACCTGCCAGCAAAGATTTAAGATTTGCCTTTCATTTTGTTCATTCTTAGGTCCTAGAAAGTATCCACCCGCAAGACGTTTTGTTACCAGGCCTGATATGCGGTTTAAATGGACTTTTGATCAAAACAACGAGTTCCACCCCTGGTCCAAACCTTAAGAACATTGCAAGCATTTTCATTTTGCACTGTTGGATCTTAAGGATTGTATACGTAGAGCTAGGAGATCAAACGTATCGCAAACAAGCGTTAGAGTGAAACAGGCTGTTCGTCAGCTAAAAAGTTGAAGACCACAGCCTTTAAAAGCCAAAACTGAACGTCATTTTCTGGCAGAGTATCCACACTCTCGTGATCTCTTGATGGCAAAGGCAAAAAGGCTTTCTCTCTTTGAACGCGGTTGTCGAACTGCATAAGCAAGACCTCTCGCAGTACGCCATTGCTGCTGAGGTTGGACGCAGTAGGACAGACATTTCAAACTTCTTCAAAGATCTTGAGGGTTATGGAACAAAAAAGTCCAAAAAATTGTATTGGCCATGAGTTGAAGGATCCGATTGGCTGTTCATCTAAATAAAGCCAAAATAAAGGTTGTTTATGATGCCGAGTGCAATCCAATAAACATCAGACAGCATCTGCAAGAGAAGAAGCCTGTTTGGAATTTGCAGGAAAACATCAAACATGGGACATTGAAAGGTGGAAGAAAGTTTTATTCTCTGATGAGGAAGAAATGGAACCTCGACGGTCTCGATGGCTTTCAACGTTACTGGAACGACACCGTGGAGGGGGGCGCCAGCACTATGTGGGGTGCTTTGTCCTTCAATGGAGCTTCAGGTTGTGCAGGGGCGTCAAAAGGCGGTTGGTTGGACCCTCGTCTGTGTGGTAAAGACTGACTTCTTCAACAGGACAACGCTGCAGGTCACAAAGCTCACCTCACAATGGACTTCTTCCAGAGGAATAACCTCACTCTTTTGGACCATAATGCGTGTTCCCCAAATTTAAATCCAATTGGGAACATTTGGGATGGATGGCAAGGATAGTTTACAAAAATGGACAGACAGTGGATTCCATCCGTGAAGCCATCTTCACCACCTGGACATTCCCACTAGCCTCCTGGAAACACTGGTATCAAGCATGCCCAAACCCATTTTTGAGGTGAGCAATAGGAATGGTTCCGCTACTCTTTACTGGGTCATTTTTTGAACATTTGATTTCTATTTTGAGCTGTGGTCTTCAACTTTTGATCAACTGATTAAGTGCCTGTTTCACTTTCATTGTTGTTTACAATAAATTGCCCTAATCTCCAACATTCTTGCAATTTTTCAACCAGTCTTAACCGGTCTTGATGAGGAGTCCATATGGGTTTTGATGATCACCTTGAGACCCTACCTCAAAGGTCACTTAATAATAATCGAACACAGTATTATTATTTAAAAAACGCTGGCTGTTTGGTAAAATCTCTTTGGTGTCAAGCAGAAAGTGATGCATCGGCCTCCAGCTACGGGGAACTAATGTGACTCACTGCATCACCACTCATGAGACCCTCCATTGGGTTCGCCTGCACAGTTGAGTCATTCTGCTTGTGTAAAGCTAATGCTAATTCTTCAACTTTAGTTCTGGTGTTTGCTTTTATGAGCATATAAGAGAAAAACATTTATGCACTTTGAGTAACTGGCCATACCCCACCTCTCACCCGCAGCCATCTGGGATAAGCTCCAGCTCATGTCTGACCCTGAACGGGATGTGTTAGAAAATGAATGCATCAACATCCCTGTATGCTCAGAAACAATCCGTAAGTAGCACAATTACCAATCTGCTTATGATTATTGTATAACAATATGATAATCATGAGCATGTCCGCGTTTTAATGGATGGCAATCATGCCTTCACATGACATGTACATATATAATATATATAATATATATCCCCTTGAATTGATTAGCAACATCCATTTGCTGGAGGAAGTGCTGCAATGAATCGGCTCGACATTTACGCTCACGCTCGCATGCAACACAGACCGACGGGTCAGGCTTCCCTCACTCGGTAACACATGTGGAGGGCACAGTGTAACCGCACCGGATGGGTAATCACGTGTTTCCCAGCATGCCATGCAGGTTAACTGATAAATTACTTACAGCTTGCTCTTCGGACTCTTCAACACGACCAAGTAACTTTAAAAAGGCGATCGTTTGGCAGATAATCCAGCCTCGTATTGCTAAAGAAAATGAGCTTTCCCTCACACCCGAACAAGCATTTCCTGGGACCCATTGCTCAACATTACCCGTATAAGGCAGTTCAGGTTTTGTGAGGTCAGTTAAAACAGAACCTATGTGAAACGCAGCGTGCAGAGCCATCGCAAACTGCTTTTAGGGCTCACTTCCAAATGCAAACCTTATTGTCTGACTTGTTGGCATCATTTAAGACAGTAATAAAAAACATTTTGGCAACATTTGTGGGTCAGAAAAGAGGGAAAGCATAAGTCTCCTTTAAAAATGAGTATACAATGGAATTGCTCTGCGTATATTTTAATGTCTAAGTGTCTGTTTTGAGTCTGGCATAACCCGTGTGGTACAGTTACATCGTGGGTTTTGTCATTTTGCACCGTGAGCAAGGTAGGCATTTGGGTTGATCGAAATCAAGCACCTCCTCAAGCCAGCAATTCACGCTTTAGCAACATATGGCCCATAAGATGGATTTGCTCATGTGTTGATAAAAAAAAAATCAGCAAATTTGCTGAATCTTCAGGCATGAATGTAATGCTAGCACGGCGTTTATGTATGACCCCATCAGACTCAGAGGCTGTGTATGAACATGTTGGTGTTGCATGTTTGATGGATGTGAAGCTCCCAGTGCCACATTACGTATGAGTCATGAAAGCTCCTCAGCCGGTGCGCTACATGTCAAACTATTATATTTATAGAAGTGCCAAAGCCGCTGATTGATATTTCCGGATGTCCGGCTAACGCTGCAGCTGGCAGAGTGGTTGTTGCATGTGACCTTCCGTTGTTTATTTTTGTGCACGTTCATTTTTTTCAAATCATTTTGCATTAGACAACCGAATGGGTCTTATCTCCTCTGCTCGTTGCAGCGTCTAAATGTTTTCTATAAGCACGCATCATCACGTGTACCGCATTATTTGTCCCTGCGGCGAAGGTCAACAAAAGCAACTTTTATATATTAGATCTGCTTTGGTGTCAAAACCGACAAGCACATACCTGCCTCGTGTTCAAACCCTGTGCCTGTAAACATTTGATATTATTGTGTTTTATTTTCAGAATGCCTTTCCTCAGGTTGTGGCTTTATATACATTGTGAGCCCAATGCAGTGGAACCCGTTTATGTCGACAACCCGTCTTAAGTGTCCCGATCAGATGACCTATTATTATTACTAAAAGGTTGCGGCACATTTAACACATTTTTTCTTTTTTTAAATGCAAAAATGGAAAAATACACAGTTTTTTGCAACAACAGAGCAAAAATATCTAGAGAAAAAAAAGATGTAATTTACCAAAAAAGTCAGCATTTTATGACATTTACATAATATTACAAAGTTGAAAATAAAGCAATTTTAACAGCATCCATGTGAAATATTACAGTTATTCATTTTTAATAGTAATTAGTATTATCACTAATTTATATTAAACATAATTCTTTTTAAAGTCATAAAATTTTAAAAAACAAAAAAAACAAGGAATAAAGTTGTAATTTTCAAAAGGCTAGGCTATGGAAAAAATTATAATGTTATGACAATAAAGTCAAAATATTGTGGGAATAAAGTTATAGTTACGAGAGCAGAATTTACAAGAACTACATGGAAAATGTTTTTTTTTTTAAACAGCAGAAATGGAAAACATGGCTGCAACGTTTTGACAAGTTAAAATATTATGGGAATGAAGTCTAGCCAAAAAATTTCACAATTTTCTAAGAATGAATTTGCAAAATTTTTAGGAAAAATTATGTCATTTTAGGAGGATAGAGTTTAAATATTAACGAAAAAAATTTTTTTTAAATCTGAATTTTATGAGAAAAACAAAACAAAGTTTTGTGAACAATTAAGTTAGGGACAAAGTTATATTACGGAAATAAAGTCCAAATAATATGGGAATAAAGTCAATTGTTATGAGAACGACGACGAACTTATAATTATAACATATATGTATTGTATATATACATATATTTTGTACATGCACCCTATCCTTCCCCGGGAAACGTTCTCATTTTCTGTTGTGAAATTCTGACCTGATGGTGAGTTTGGGTGTATCATCCTCCATTTTAGGCAGTCAAATCCATTCATTCCTTCACCAGAACCTAAAAAATATCCTGTATTTGACTTGCTGCTCCCTAGCTGTAAAAAAATAAAAATAAAAAATAACACTGGCTTTTCTGTTTTATGGAAAGACGGCAGTGACAAGCACCATCCAGCGCACAAACGCCCTCACCCCTCAAGATGAAGCGTTACTGCAAGTGTCTCCTGCATGATGCTTGTATGTATTTTATTGCCCGATCAGCAAGAATGTCACCCTTACATTAAAGACATCCCACAGGCTGTAGAAAGTCATGGGGTTTTTTTTTGGCGACCTGCTGGCAAACACAAAACTGGCAGTCGGCATCATCCAACTCAGTTAGGCAGGGTTCGCGGCAGCCTCGTTTTGGGTTTATACACTGTATTTGATCAGGAAATGTTGTTTTTTAATTTAAAAAGTACTAGCTTATCTGTTGGAATCAAACCAAAAATACAGTTCAGCGGACACATATTAATATTTACAGTATTTTATGATTTTTATTTGTCATTACGACAGGTGAGGCCAGTCATGGGTCACAATTGAACATGCAAGCAGTGGCTGATGTGTGTTGTGTCCGCATAAACGGGTTCCACTAAGTGCCTTAAGTCCAACTTGACTTCTACGCATATTAAGGTTACACTCGTAACATGAAAAAGTCGTTCGATGCATGGATCCTCCCGGCGATGCAATGTACATGTGAAATATTGATGTGGGTACTTCGTTCATACATCAAGTATTTATATTGCATCTTGTGTCGTGTTGTTCTTCCTGTGATACGAAGCCACTGCAGCACGACGAGGGAAAGGAAGAGCAGAGCTCGGCAGGCTACCGCCACAGCTTCAAACTGGACTTAAGCGGGACCCTTCAAGGTCGTACACGCTCTTGTAAGGAAGTCATTTCTGCGCCGTGGTAGAGTGCGAGTGTTTCCCGGGAAAGCCTTGAATTCCGCTTTTTGGCAGAAATGAGACGGCATCAATCGCAGCTTATAAATAAAAAAATCTGCTGCTGGACACAAAGCCACTATAATGAAGATGTGTGTGCTTTTAGAGTCCCCACCCCCACTCCCGCAGGGCATAATCTCCCGCAGCCTGTCATCTCTGCAGAGGCATGTTCTGCAGTGTGGATAGTGAAATATTAAAGTGGATACTGTAGATAATGGGAAGCGCTGTATGGTTTATAGATGAGGACGGACTATGTGTGCAGCACTTCACCGTACTCACACCCTGACCTGTACGTCTGTCTGTTAACGCTAAGTGGACTACAAGTCAACCTGGGGGTCCTGATGTTACTACCGTATGTTCTACCTGTCTTAGCTTGTGATCTATTTAGGGCATTCCCAAATGTGCCTGTACAGAAATAGAGCTCATCTTTCTCCTGCTCAAAAGTTGTTTTTAGGTGATGACGGTGTTATTTATAGACCTCCACCTAGACGCCTCCACATTAAAACCCGGAGGCTCATTTGATCTCCCTTTAGATTCGTGAACTTCATTCGTGTCGTCGTGTGAAAATGTAGACAGCCTCGTCTCGACAAAATAGGCATTAACCATTTTTTTTCTTGCATGAAGCTGTTTTATTTTTTTAAACGAAAGGGTCGTTACATTATATAAGAGTGCATTTTGTGTGGGCTGGACAGTGGAAGTGTGCTTAGCACAGCTGCTGTGTTGGTAATGCATGTTAGGGTCATCCATTGGAGACTCTAAATCAGGGGTGTCCAAACTTTTCCCAGCGTGGGCCTCATACAGTAAAATCAAAGGAGGCCGGGGTCACTTTGATGTGAAAAAACAGCCTATCTCACCTTAGTGCTATAGGTCAGGGGTCCGAGGTGCAATGAAAAACACTTAAAAAATAAGTAAATGTATACCAGTTTTGGAAATATGGGCCACTATTTTATTTAACAAATAATAAACATTTAAAAATCCTGCAGTTTTTGCATGTTTATGTTGTTTTGTTTCATTGTGTTTCGTTGTCCGACAGTCCTTTAATGCACCTAGGTTGTGTGCACCCCGCACAGATAGACTACTAGACTACTCGGCTGCAAACCGATCCGGTGAGAGCTGAAGATCACAGCTCAGTGAAGCCAGCAAGACCACATAATCTGCTAAAAGCAGAGTCCCGATCCTGCAGCCACCAAAATGGAACCCTTAAACTCCATGGATGTGCCTAGAGTTCTGTCCATAAAAGTAATGAACTGAAGACTTGGTGTCAAAGGGCAGCCCTGACAGAGTCCAACCCTCACTGGAAACAATGCAGACCAAGCTCTGAACCCGGTCATACAGGGAGAGAAACGGCTGAATTAGATAGTCCATTATTCCATACTCCCAGAGTACTCTCCACAGAATACCTGGAGGAACACGTTCCGATGCTCCAAGTCCACAAAATACTGTCCTTTTAGTCCCTAGCCCAGGCCACATGATTCTGATGCTGTCTTTTGTGCACGAGTGTCTTGACACAAGGAATATGACAGCAGAAAGCCAAGTCTTGCATAGTCTTGCATAGTCTGTGTGTGGTGGCTCTTGAAGCACTGACTCCAGTTGCAGTTCACTCTTTGTGAATCTTCCCCACATTTTGAATGGATTTTGTATCACAATCCTCTCCAGAGGTGCGATTATCCCTACGGCTGTACAGTTTATTTAACCTCATCTTCTTTAGCAATAACCTTCTGTGTCTTGCCCTCCTTCTCAATGATCGTCTTTTGGGCAACTGGCAAGTCATCAGTCTTCCCCATGATTTTGTACCCTATCGACTGAGAGCCTGTTTAAAGGCCTTTGCAGGTGTTCACAATATTCTAGTTTTATGATGATGATATGAAATGTGGGTTTTCATTAGCTGCTCATAATCATCAAAATTAAAGAAGAATATACCAATCGGCGAACAATGCATCTACAGTGAATAATATGAATTTCACTATACGAACAGAAAACAAATCCATGTTAGGTTCATTTGCAGTTCTAAATTGTCCTTAGATATGAATGTGATTGGAAAATCAAATTTGGAATTTTTGAACTGTGAATGAACGGTACTCATCAATGATTATTGGAAGGTACTTGCAGCTGATGACCAGCTCTAATGTTTTTCCATTGACAGTTTAAACTGAGGGGATATCCTCCAAGAAAAAAGATGCACAGTTGGGATTTTTCAGCATTTAAAATCAGTTTCTCTTTCTCCAGATGAGACTGATGCACCGCATGGAAGGCAGATTTCCGGCCGAATGCGAGCAGCAGCAAATTGAGTTATTGGGAGGTTTGGACCTTCAATGCCGAGAGTGCTGATGACACGGTGTGTGACAAACGTGACACTGACTGCAGGAGGCAAACTAGGACGAATATACAACACCTGAGGGGAAGACAAACTAATAGTCAGGCTCTGCGGGGCTGCAAGGGTCTTACAATTGGGGACAGGCATGCCCCTACGGACATGAAATGACAGGTTATGATTAAACTCTTCCGCCGGATGCGCTATTTTCTCTTCTCACAGACTACAGATGATGGAAAGGAGTGAGGGGAGAGAGAAACACCTTCAAATATCTGAATTTGCGATGTGGGGGTGGGGATATGAATTGATATTAATTATTATGGATTGCACAACTTTGCTGCCACCAACACAGGCGCTGTTGAATCAGGCAAACAGGATCTTATCGTTGGCTGCCGCTCACTGAGTTGCATTGCAAAAAGGTACAGAATAAATTGTTGAACACGAGAGCAATGTGTGATTGTGCAGACGCGCAGCTCAAAGGGAACATTGGTCACTGCGATATTTAAAACATTTATGAACAGGATCAGTGATAAAGGGTAGTCCAACCCTGACTGGAAACAAGTCCGCGATGTGGAACGAGCTCTGACTCCGGTCATCCAGGAGCGAACCGTTCAAATTAGGCAGTCCTGGTACCATCGACTACCGGAGTACCTCGTGGAACATGGTGGAACGCCATCTCCAAGTCCACAAAACATATGTAGACTAGTTGGGTGTACTCCCATGCACCCTTAAGGACTTTGGCTAGACTTTTAGTCTATCTGGAATCTCAGTCATAACATGATGACTTGGGAAAACCTGGCCAATTCCGACAAAGGATTGTTCTGCAACATTTGAAATCCTTCATATGTAGCAATACAGACAAACCTGCATGACAAATGAGTCCATTTCAGGTGAAATACTGAGGTCAGACCAAAGAGACCATTTTAAGTGGTCTGAGGGATAAACACGCTTATCTCCCTTTTAATGGGATCTTTTTCTATATTGATTTTTCCTTCTGTAGATCAAGTACACAGATGGCCAAATGCCTATTTTTATGCCGTCTTGTCCTCTCCCAGATTGAAATCATCTGTCCAGTAAAAAAAGACGCATTATTCAGGATGCCCAGCGTTGGCAGGGAGTCTTGCCCGGTGTCTGTGAGCGCATCATGAGGGAGAATGCTGCGTAGGACCGCATGTGTCGAGTCGTCGGTAGTGTGGTTGACTTTTCTGCAGTGGGTTGGTGTGCTATTTATATGGGCTGGTTACCAGTTTCAAATTTAGTCTGCCTATCTCAAGCAAGAAATGTTGCATAATGTTACCACATTAAGAGGTTGTAAGGGGTCAAAGCCAAAAGCTAAGCAGAGCTGTTGGATGCACAGATTGGAAGTGGTGCGTTTTGGGCTCCTGGCTTTGTCCCTCCCTTCGCTGTTTGAAGCCCTTTCTTAGGTTTAATAAGTGCTTTGGAGAGGCTAACTAAGAAGCTTGGTAGCTTGCTATGTGTAAACGAAAAAATTATAGGAGTGTGAAGGAGACTGTGGGGTGCTATTTCATGTCTACAGTGCCATAATCATGTTGAAAACCCATGTTTAGAAAGCGCTAAACAGGTTTTATATGTTTTAACTAGAAAAATATTACAGTTTTCCATATTCCAGAGTTTCCACTTTTCTGGATTGTCTGTTTTCCTACTGCCCTCAGTCTCTTCTTGAATTAAATGTGTCCTGTTACCACGGCAACCCCATCTGTCGACAATCGCTTCTCTCAGTGTTAGTCGGGCACTCTGAGGGATGTTGACTTTAGTGGTTTCCACGGTATTATATTTCATAGTTTCCACTTGTCACGTCTGTGCTCTTATTGCCCTCAGTCTCTTCATGAATAACATTTGTCTCGTTATCATGGCAAGCGCCTCTGTTAACATTAGTCCGCCATTCTGAGCGATATTGACTTAAACAGGTTCCACTGTATTCCACTTTGGTGGACGATGCGTTTTATACTGCCCTCAGTCTCTTTTTGAATAACACTTGTCTCGTTACCATAGTAACCACGTCGGTTGACAACCGCTTCCGTCCACATTACTCAGCCAGTCTGAGGGGTGCCGCCTTAAATGTGTTCCACTTTTTTATACTCTAGAGTTTCCACTTTGCTGTTCTGTATGTTTTCCTACTGCCCTCAGTCTCTGCTTGAATACAGTTGGTCTCATTACCATGGCAACCGCTTACGTTGACAACCGCTTCCGTCAACATTACTCAGCCAGTCTGAGGAGTGTCGCCTTAAATGTGTTCCACTTTTTTATACTCCAGAGTTTCCACTTTGTTGGACTGTTTGTTTTCTTACTGCCCTCAGTCTCTTATTGTCTTGTTACCATGGCAACCGCTTCCGTCAACATTACTCAGCCAGTCTTAGGGGTGTCGCCTTAAATGTGTTCCACTTTTTTATACTCTAGAGTTTCCACTTTGCTGTTCTGTATGTTTTCCTACTGCCCTCAGTCTCTTCTTGTCTTGTTACCATGGCAACCGCTTCTTACTGCCCTCAGTCTCTTATTGTCTTGTTACCATGGCAACCGCTTCTTACTGCCCTCAGTCTCTTATTGTCTTGTTACCATGGCAACCGCTTCCGTCAACATTACTCAGCCAGTCTTAGGGGTGTCGCCTTAAATGTGTTCCACTTTTTCATACTCCAGAGTTTCCACTTTGCTGCACTGTCTGTTTTCTTACTGCCCTCAGTCTCTTATTGTCTTGTTACCATGGCAACCGCTTCTTACTGCCCTCAGTCGCTTATTGTCTTGCTACCATGGCAACCGCTTCCGTCAACATTACTCAGCCAGTCTTAGGGGTGTCGCCTTAAATGTGTTCCACTGGTTAAAGTTTTCTTACCGCCCTCAATCTCTTCATGAATAACATTTGTCTTGTTATCACCACAACCGCTTCGCTCAACGTTAGTCAGCCGTTCTGAGCGATATCAACCTAAATGAGTTTCACTGCAATATACTCCAGAGTTTCCACTCTGCTTTTCTGGATGTTTTCTTGCTGCCCTCAGTCTCTGCTTGAGTAAGATTTGACTCGTTATCATGGTAGCCACTTAAGTTTTCTTGCTGCCCTCATGCTCTTCTTGAATACAATTTGTCACATGCTGAGAAGTAAATATGGGAGAGCCCTGTTCTCTTCCAGGGTTGTGGTTGGTGGTTCTTTCATGTGACTCCTTAATCAACACTGTTGGGAAGTGGTTAACTGAAAGCGCCAAACTGAGACGTGTACAAAGGACTCCAGAAATTAGCATACTGGGGTTGGGGCCAGAGTGCGGGTGAAATATTCACCATGTCACCGAGCCCCAGCGGGCCTCCAAATTGAAACAGAGCAGCCAGCATTGCCACCGCTTGTCCGTATGTTTGGTAGCGGGCGTGTGTGTGTTGCGCCTGATGATTGCTTCTACAAATCTCAGCTTCATTCTCTCCCCCAGTCACCAGTTAGGCTGTAAGTTCACGCACGCAGCGCGGCCGTACGAACTCATCTACTCGCACGCCAGCAACGACCTCGCCGAGTTTATTTATCGGGGATCCTTCTGCCCCCGCGCAGACAATCTCTGGGTTTAGATTAAGACTAGAGGGCTTTTCGCCAGCCTCCTCACGTGCTCAGTTCCTCCTTTCCCTGAGCCATTAACTCGGGATTAACTTCAGGGGAATCATCCGAGGTCCATTGCAGTCTCATTTTAGGACACTTTTTTTTTTTTAATCAATTGCAATTCCGTTTCCCGTTTTATGCTTCAATTTACCATCAATGAAAGCGTCTCTGATCTGTTCAAGTGGACGTCTTGGCCTATTAGTCTGGGAGCTATTTTCTGAGGTGATAAAGTCCTTGTATATGGAAGGAAGTGATGGAAGGGAGAGGTGATGCGTGACAGTGGTGAGGATGATTTTATGGGTTATAACCCTCATCGCCATCAGCAGCAAACTGATCCTCCCATTGTCACTGGAGGAGACAGCAGAGCGGCCATTCGCCATGTCTCGCACTCCGCCGAGTTGACACACCATCACCGACTATCACAAGTGGTTATTAAAGCCAGCATGGTTTGCATGTTACGGTCCTGGTTACAGCATTGTCGAGCACACGGCTGGTGGCCATTTAACAAAAGGTCATTCGTGCAATTTACAAGCGGAGATGCAATATATGCAAAAGTACCGGGACACCAAGAACACAGCAAAGCCCAGCTGTTCATCCGCTTACATTCCAAGACTACCAGCAAATGGCAAACATGCGGGTAATTGAGACGCCCATAAACATGTAAAATGTATTATTATGTTGTTGTTGTTTCCATTAGCGTCTTATGGCCATCACAGACATTTAGTTATGCAGTCTGGTTTGTTTCTGTTGTTTTGTTATTGTTTTTGCTGGTGTTGTTGTCTCTCTCTGTTTTGTCCCCTTCTTGTCTCCGCACTTCCCCCTCTGTCTTCTTTACTCTTATTTTCTATCCCCTCCTGCTCCGGTCCGGCCGCTCCAAATTTGCCTAGCATTCATTCATTTTCAATACCGCTTATCCTCACTAGGGTTGCGGGATTTGCATAACAATAAGCATCAAAACAAGTCAAATAAAATATTTGTGGTGTGTATCTTATTCTTTTCCCTGGAAGAGCAAATATGTTTAGCCTGTAAGGGCATCTAGATCACCAATACTATCTACTCTAATGGCTGAACAGACAAAAAAATAAATAAATAAAAATTAACACACAGCTCACTCCTCCCCCTCCAAAGCCTGATGTTGACAGTCTTCTTCGTTTTCAGATCAACAAAGTGATAGTAATTTGTTAAAAGGTACTCATCACTACTGTAGTGATCAGGAATGTCATGATACACTCGGCCCACGAGACGAGATGATTCAATATTCTAACATTACTTATTATTTCTTATCATTATGGAGACCAATATGGTACCTTGAAGTAGTGAGTTTTCCGAAGTAGTTACAGTAACATGTTTTGATAGAAGTCTTATGCAGCAAATGTGTGTTATCTGACAAATCTGAAGTAAGTTTAATCACATGTAGAACTACTAGAGCTTCTTTCTTGGACGCTAACACCACAGCCGATGTTAACTGAGATGAAAACAGCAGACACATGGCGTGAGCGAGTGTCACTTGGAACACCAAGGTAGGTTGCAAGGTTTATAATCTGCGTAAATCACCTAATGTGCCCTTCCATGTTTGCACGGCCTCTTCCATACTACGTGTATTACCATTCACAGGATCCCAGTCCGATTGGCTCCTGGCTGACCTTTTCCGATGAGACAGCTTTTCTCTAAATGAGAAACGCCGTCAGGTTTTAATCTTGCGAGATGTTGTGACATCTCCTGACACCCCTTCTAATAAATGCTAATGGATGATGCTGGGCACAGCGCAAGCTGATAATTTCATCCTATATTGACATCTCATGCTTCAGCCTTTTCTTCTAAATCCTAGCCTCTTAAATTCAAACAAGCGTTCCAATCATAGACCCTCATCTCCCTGCTCTGGCTGTTCTTCCTCCTCTTCACTGGCAGACTTTGTCAACTCTTTTAAATCCTCGTCTCCAGGGGTTTGAGAGTGGGCATCGATGAGATCATTGACTTCTTCTTGAGTGATGTCTCTAAGCCTTCACCGCAGACTGTGTTTAGTGTGTCTCACCATTGAGGGTTTCTTTTTTCATCTCCCGAAGCACTTCTGGATCATCACCAGTCACGATGCGATACTGAACTTCTGGGTGGGAAGTCACTTGCTCTGCCTGTAAACACTTTTAGTCATGAGCCACATAGCTGTCCGTCAAGTCCAACTCTCATGATCAAGTGTTGTAAGTGGATTATTTTGTCCTTATAGCTTTTATTCTTCTTTTTTTTTGTTTGGTTCATTGAAATGCTTTCTGAAAATCCTAATATTATAATGACAATGCGTTCAGACCACAGGTGTCCAAACTTTTTCCAGTGATGGCCACATACTAAAAAAAACTTGAGAAAAAGACTTGAAGGCCACTTTGACATTTTTTAAACCATCAAATGTAGATATGATAAGAAAAACTGCCTCTCGGCTTTGTGATATGATGTAAAAAAAAAATTATTAGCATCAACTTCACCCTTTGCTCTTTCCCCCCCATTTTTGCAGTTGTTTGGTTCCAAACATTTAAACTTTCTTTTTAAATAATTTTTGTATGTTTTGTATTTTTTGTTAATATTATGACTTTATTCCCATATTATTATAGTTTTTGCACCAGCCTAATTTTCCAGATTTTATTTTTCTGTGTTTGCCGTAATATCATGATTAAAATAAAATATTGAAGAAAATGTTTAAACCTCATGCTACTAAAATGACAACATTTTTCCTAATAATATTACAAGTTACAAAACTTCGTTCGTCGAGTCTTCAACTCTCATCTCCGGCAGAACTTTGCCTGCATCTCGAGGGAGGACTGGGATATTGAGTCCGAATGGGCCGTATTCCGTCCCTCTATTGCTAAGGCAGCCACTAATAGTTGCGGCCGCAAGGCGGTCGGTGCCAGTCGTGGTGGCAAGCCCCGAACCCGATGGTGGACACCGGGGGTTAGGGCTGTTGTCAAGCTGAAGAAGGAGTCCTATCAAGCATGGATGGCTTGCGGGACTCCCGAAGCAGCTGACAGGTACCAACAGGCCAAGCGGCACGCGGCTTCAGCGGTAGTCGAGGCAAAAACTCGGGTGTGGGAGAAGTTCGGTGAGGCTATGGAGCACGACTTTCGGTCGGCCTCGAAGAGGTTCTGGCAAACCGTCCGACACCTCAGAAAGGGGAAGCAGCCCCCAGTTCACACTGTTTACAGTGCGGACGGGGGCTTGCTGACCACGACTGTGGATATAGTTGGTCGGTGGAAGGAATACTTCGAGGCCCTTCTCAATCCCACTGACATGCCTTCCATAGAGGAAGCAGAGTCTGAGGATACGTACGTGGACAGTTCTATCACCGTGGCTGAGGTAATTGGGGTAGTCAAATCACTCCCCAGTGGCAAGGCTCCGGGGGTAGACGAGTTCCGCTCAGAATTTCTCAAGGCTCTGGATGTTGGAGGACTGTGTTGGTTGACACGCCTCTACAACATTGCATGGAAGTCAGGAACAGTACCTCTGGACTGGCAGACCGGGGTGGTGGTCCCCATTTTTAAAAAGGGTGACCGGAGGGTGTGTTCCAACTATAGGGGGATCACACTCCTCAGCCTTCCTGGGAAAGTCTACTCCAGGGTGCTGGAGAGAAGGGTACGACCGTTAGTCGAACCTCGGTTAGAGGAGCTGCAATGTGGTTTTCGTCCCGGTCGCGGAACACTGGACCAGCTCTACACCCTTGCAAGGGTACTCGAGGGTATGTGGGAGTTTGCCCAACCAGTCTACATGTGCTTTGTAGACCTGGAAAAGGCATTCGACCGTGTCCCTCGTGGTGTCCTGTGGGGGGTGCTCCGGGAGTACGGGATTGATGGTCCGCTTCTACGTGCCATTCGGTCCTTGTACAATCGAAGCAGGAGCCTGGTTCGCATTGCCAGCAGTAAGTCGAGCTTGTTTCCGGTGAACGTTGGCCTCCGCCAAGGCTGCCCTTTGTCACCGATTCTGTTCATAATCTTCATGGACAGAATTTCTAGGCGCAGTCAAGGTGTTGAGGGAGTCCAGCTTGGTGACCTTAGGATCTCGTCTCTGCTATTTGCAGACGATGTGGTCCTTATGGCCTCATCAGGCTGTGACCTTCAGCGTTTACTGGAGCGGTTTGCAGCTGAGTGTGAAGCTTCTGGGATGAGACTCAGCACCTCCAAATCCGAGGCCATGGTTCTCAGTCGGAAACGGGTGGACTGTACCCTCCGGGTTGGGAGTGAGGTCTTGCCTCAGGGGGAGGAGTTCAAGTATCTCGGGTTCTTGTTCACGAGTGAGGGAAGGTTGGAGCGTGAGATCGACAGACGGATTGGTGCAGCATCTGCAGTAATGCGGTCGTTGTACCGGACCGTCGTGGTGAAGAAAGAGCTGAGCCGGAAGGCAAAGCTCTTTGTTTACCGATCGATCTACGTTACCACCCTCACCTATGGTCATGAGTTATGGGTCATGACCGAAAGATTGAGATCGCGGATACAAGCGGCGGAAATGAGTTTCCTTCGTAGGGTGGCTGGACTCACCCTAAGAGATAGGGTGAGGAGCTCGGCCATCCCGGAGGAGCTCAGAGTAGAGCCGCTGCTCCTTCACATCAAGAGGAGCCAGTTGAGGTGGCTCGGGCATCTAGTCCGAAAGCCTCCCGGGCGCCTCCCTGGTGAGGTGTTTTGGGCATGCCCAGTCGGGAGAAGGCCCCCGGGAAGACCTAGGACACGCTGGAGGGACTATGTCTCACAGCTGGCCTAGGAACGCATTGGTGTCCTCCCAAAGAACCTGGAAGAGGTCGCTGGGGACCGGGAAGTCTGGACTTCTCTACTGAAGCTGCTGCCCCCGTGACCCGGACCCGGATAAGCGGAGGAAAATGGATGGATGAAAACTTTTAAAAACATTGTAATTGTTACTTTTTTAACTTTATTTTTGAAATATTACAGCTGTTTTTTTATTTCTGCTGATTTTTAAATTTTACAGCGATTTATTTACTTTCATTTTCGCACTTTTTTTCCAAAATGTACAACTTCATTTGTTGTTTTGTTAGCTTATCATAATTTTACGACTTAAAAAACCAAATACTTTAGTACTTATTTCTCTCAATATTTTCACTCTTGTAAAATTACTGCATTTTTTTTTTTTAGTTCTTTTGTCGCAGGCCAACAAAAAAAAGCCAGGGGCTGCAAATGGCCCCCAGACCACACTTTGGACACCCCTGGTTTAGACACGGACTGAGAATCAGTCAATGATGAAGAATAGATTAAAGAAAAGGTAATTTTTTGGAGCACTAACTGTTAATCCTATTGAGTCATTCTCCACAAACAAAGATTTTGCCTTTTAAATTTGAGAGTTCTCTACTTGCATGCAGATCTTT
Source organism: Oostethus manadensis (assembly GCA_024372805.1). Classification (NCBI taxonomy): domain Eukaryota; kingdom Metazoa; phylum Chordata; class Actinopteri; order Syngnathiformes; family Syngnathidae; genus Oostethus; species Oostethus manadensis. Next base: position 1,336,761 of record QODF01000036.1, on the reverse strand, counting down.
TCCCAATAGTGTTGTGCCGCAACCCCCTCACGGCACGGAGAATCCACACAACATAGTTGTTTCTGCATAATCCTGCATACCGACAAACAAAACATAACCTCCATGGCGGAGGTAAAAAAAAAAAAGTCCGAGTGAATTCCTAACAAGACCTGAAACAAATTAGCGAGCGGTGCGGCAACTTTGCAGTGCCTGTGCCATATCGGCTTCCCAAGTGGGAAAGCAAAAAAAAATCCAGGAGCAGATGTCGGCAGTGCTCTTGAGATCCAAGGGTAACGGTGTCCTCGCCTTTTCCACCCTGAGGGAGATAACTGATGGCTCCGGGGTGGGTAGGACTGAAGAGGGGTTGAGAGGGTTAGGGGATGATGAAGAAGAGGATGACTTGAAAGGAGAGGAGACGTGACTTGGACGCTTGGGTAGACAAGATGATGAGAAGGAAGGGAAAGGTTAAGGGCCATGAACACAATAGAAGTGTATGATGGTGCTTAGCATGCATCATTGCCTTGTCTCCTCCATGTATATTTCTGTCTCCTCATTATTCATCCGCGTCTTCTGGGAAAGGTGATGGAGGTCTACTGGTGATAAGAGTTTCTCCATCGCAGTAAGTGGGTTTCTCTGGCAAGGATAGATTAGAAAATGCCTTCCAGTGTACCGCGGATCGGTGCATAGGCACAGTCATAATGTTTGACTTCTAATTTAATAAAGTACATTGCATATGTTTGCAAAGCCGGGGAAGTACATGTCCTGCAGTTTGGAATGTTTAAAGGGCTGCTTGGTCATTCATCATTAGGACAACACACATTTGTTTCAATGCCTTGTAATCAATAAGTGAATTGTTCTGTCGTTCTGAAAGAGCAGCATTTATTGATGAGCAATGGCATTGTGCACCCATTTTTTATTTGTCTGTTCCAATTCCTACTGACTTTATTTGGACTCTCCATTAACATGTTTTTATTTTTTGTGTTGCAAATTGTTGCCAATGCACGGCACACTCCTGCAGTAAAAATGAAAACGCAGGAGTCATTAGTCATCTGGAAAAGCCTGTTATTCTTTTTTGTTTATATCAGGGGCGTCACGAGATGACCAGCTCTGGAGACGAGACGATACACCAGACTGGGTCCATGAGAACAAGACAAGATGAGATGTTATGATTCATTTTAAGAAAATTACGATGCAAATATATGACGGGACAAACTTGTTCATTTAATCGAATCACTAAATATTGTAGGTGTGTTTAGAAATATTTGCAAATTATATTTGAAAAGTTTGGAAAGGCCGTGGAAAATTACTTCCGGACGGCTTCAAAGAGATTCCGGACCACCATCCACCGTCTCGGGAGGGGGAAGTAGTGCACAGTCAACACCGTGTATGGTGGGGATGGTGTACTGCTGATCTTGACTCGAGATGTTGTGGACCGGTGGAAGGAATACTTTGAAGGCCTCCTCAATCCCACCGACACATCTTCCAGTGAGGAAGCAGTACCTGGGGACTCCGTGGCAGGTTCTCTTATCTCTGGGGCTGAGGTCACCGAGGTGGCCAAAAGGCTCCTCGGTGGCAGGTCCCCGGGGGGTAGATGAAATCCACTCGGAGTTCCTTAAGGCCCTGGATGCTGTAGGCGTGTCTTGGTTGACACGACTCTGCAGCATTGCATGGACCTCGGGGGCGGTGACCCTGGATTGGCAGACCGGGGTGGTGGTCCCGCTTTTTAAGAAAGGGGACCAGAGGGTGTGCTCCGACTATCGTGGGATCACACTCCTCAGCCTTCCTGGTAAGGTCTATTAAGGAGAGGAGGATCCGCTGGATAGTCGAATCTCGGATTCACGATTAGCAGTTAGGTTTTCATCCTGGTCGTGGAACTGTGGACCAGCTCTATACTCTCTGCAGGGTCCTTGAAGGTGCATGGGAGTTTGCCCAACCAGTCTACATGTGTTTTGTGGACTTGGAGAATGCATTCGACCGTGTCCCTGGGGGAGTACTGTGGGAAGTGCTCCCAACCCGTTTCCAGTGAGGGTGGGATTCCGCCAGGGCTGCCCTATGTCACGGATTCTCTTTGTTACTTTTATGGACAGAATTTCTAGGCGCAGCCAGGGCGTCGAGGGGTTCTGGTTTGGTGGCCACAAGATTGGATCTCCGCTTTTTGTGGATGATGTGGTCTTGTTGGCTTCATCAAGTTGTGACCTTCAATTCTCACTGGATCGGTTTGCAGCTGAGTGTGAAGCGGCTGGGATGAGAATCAGCACCTCCAAGTCAAAGTCAATGGTCCTCGCTCAGAAAAGGGTGGAGTGCCATCTCCGGGTCGGGAATGAGATCCTCCCCCAAGTGGAGGAGTTTAAGTATTTCGGGGTCTTGTTCACGAGTGAGGGAAGAATGGAACGCGAGATGGACAGACAGATTGGTGCAGCTTCTGCAGTGATGCGGACTCTGCATCGGTCCGTTGTGGTGAAGAGGGAGCTGAGCCGAAAGCCAAAGCTCTCAATTTACCAGTCGATCTATGTTCCTACCCTCACCTGTGGTCATGAGCTTTGGGTAGTGACGAAAGGACAAGATCACAGGTACAAGCGGCCAAAATGAGTTTTCTCCGCAGGGTGGCTGAGCTCTCCGTTAGAGATAGGGTGATAAGCACTGTCATTTGGGAGAACTGCTGCTCCTTCGCATTAAGAGGAGCCAGAGGAGATGGCTCGGGCATCTGGTTAGGATGCCTCCTGTTATGGGCATGTCCGACCGGTATGAGACCTCGGGGAAGACCCAGGACACGTTGGAGAGACTATGTTTCTCTGCTGGCCTGGGAACGCTTTGGAATCCACCAGGAGGAACTAGACAAAATGGCCGGGGAGAGGGAAGCCTGGGCTTCCCTATTAGGCTGCTGCCCCCGCGACCCGACCTCGGATAAGCGGAAGAAAATGGATGGATGGATAACAGTAATATATAATAATACACCATAAATACCTTCCTCACTCTTTTCACTCTGAAAGGTTGTAGAATTGACATTTATGACATGTATTTTCTCACGGAAAATTCCTACTGTCTGTCAACCGTTTGGAGCATTTCTCGAAATGCTGACTTTTTAGCTGTATTCAGGAGCAGCAACTATTTTCCACTTTCTGTGAAGGCATATAGTTTTGCGCTTCTTTCACTTTGCACTCTGTGTGTGTATGCTGGCGGCCCCGCCTCCCTTCACAGAGACAAAGTGACTCTATGGCTGACAGGAGGTCTTACTTCATTCCAACCCTGTTGTTTTATGGAACACTGCAGGTCTATGAAGCATCTGGGTGCTGAATCAATGCAGCGTGAACCCTCTTCTTGCCTGACAGACACGTATGCAAATTTTCCAGTTCATTTGACAGAGGCGGACTCTGAAAAATCCTCCTCTGCTCAATCAGCCCCTGCATAACGAGTTGGGGTTGCTTCCATCGGGTTGCACATACGGTGTTTCTAAATGTAGGACCAATAAGGTAAGAAATGATTTGGGTCCAGTAGCCCTTGTTCTCCTAAATAACTTTTTGTAATTTTGGCGCTGTATTATTGTTATTATTGTTTTTGTTTTTAATACCCTATTTATTGTTTTGGTTAGGATTAGGGATATGGTTTATGGTTAGGTGTTAGGGTTAATTTTAGGGGTTAGGGTTGGGGTTAGAGTTTATTTTAGGGGTTAGGGATTAGGGTTAAGGGGTTAAGGGTTACGGTTCAGGGGCTAAGGTTAATTTTAGGCGTTAGGATTTAGGGTTAGGTTTTGGGTTGGGGTTAAGGTTAAGGTTAGGGTTAGGGGTTAAGCTTAAGGGTTAGTGTTAGGGGTTAGGGTTAAGGTTGGACTTTACGGTTAGGAGGTTAGGGTAAAGATTAGGGTTTAAGGTTACGGTTAGGGGTTAGGGTAAAGGTTAGGGTTTAGGGTTAAAAAGTTAGGGTTAGGGATTTGTTATCCGTATGAAACTGCTAACCTTAAAACAAATTGCCTCTCAGGGATAATAATATTTACCTTGACTTTGATTTGAATATGTGATTAATTTATTTATTTTTATCATGAGACAATTTTTAAAAATCTCCTGTGAGCTCGTGACACACCCGGTTTATAAACATAATGCAGATTTATTCAGATGATAACACAAAACACGCAGAATTCAACACAGAATTCTCACAGCTTTTGGAAGCTAAAATAGAAATGCCAACACAGCAAGTCACTGTCTGCCTTTGCTAACTTGGCAGCTTTTAAATGATTAGAAAAGAGGGCAGCTCTTCAAGGGAAGAATACTATGCCATTATCACCATTGCATTGAACATGTACTGTACACTCATGGGTATATCTGGAATAGAGCTGTAACAATGTAGATCTTCAAAATCACAGTAAGCGCCACAAAGCGGCTGGAAAAGCATTCATATAGATACAAACATTTAAATGAGCAAAAGCTTTTACTTATTTGTCCTCTGCTGTCAAATGGCGATTTGCATTGAATTGCGTTTAAAATGCATTAAGCAATACTGCTTATTTGGAACTGACCCACGCTTGCACAATTTAATGAGATCTCCGTAGCAATGCTTTTCCCCTCTCAAGAAAAAGTAAATATTAGAAACAGCTTTTGGTGTGACGCTTTGCACAAAAATAAACATAATGTTCAACTCAATCGTCGCTGACAGTGTCAGTCAGAATTAGGGATGTTAACAATAAACCGATTTGACCAGGTATCTGGTCTAAGGAGCTAACGCAAGACCCAGACCAACAGAGTATGGTATGGTAACCTATCTGGACGTCTTTGAATTAATTTCAGAAGGTTGCAAAACTTCACCAGGCCAACCAACCGAGGGGAGTATGGTAACCTTTGTAACTTGATTATTTTGAAACGTTATGTCTGGAGTGTGCCGCTCAGAAGACAGTGTTGCTGAGGAGACAGTGCTGCTGAGGAAAAGACAGGAGGCAGAGCTGGAGGTAGCAGAGATGAAGATGCTGAGGTTCTCTTTGGGTGTGACCAGGATGGACAGGATCAGGAATGAGCACATCAGAGGGACAGCACGTGTTAGAGGTTTTGGAGATAAACTTAGAGAGGCCAGACTGAGATGGTTGGGACATGTCCAGAGGAGAGAAAGTGAATATACTGGTAGAAAGATGCTGGGGTTTGAAATGCCAGTCAGGAGGCCTAGAGGAAGACCAAAGAGGAGGTTTATGGATGTAGTGAAAGAGGACATGAAGGTAGTTGGCGCAAGAGAAGAGGATACAGAAGACAGAGTTAGATGGAGGCAATTGATTCGCTGTGGAGACCCCTGAAGGGATAAGCCCAAAGGAAAAGAAGAAGGAGTGTGTGTGGAGTGTTCATTATGGTACAGGTAAATAAATAAATGTTCCGAAGTTAGAGGTATAAAAATACAGATGTAAAATATATAATGTAAAATATTGATTCCATCAAAGAAATAGATGTTAATTCAGAAAGTCTTTTTTGGTCTGCCCTCTAAACAATAAATACATTTGACATGTTATTTTGTTGACTTTATTCTTGCCCGTGCCTTACAGCAGGTTGTCACATTCGTGCCATGGAGGGCCGAGACCCTGCAGGTTTTCTTTCCAGCCGGTCACTGAAGCAGGAGCTTTAATTGATGAGCTCCTTCCTTCAAATTGAAGGAGGTGTTGATCATTAAAATCACCTGCTTTAGTGACCGGCTGGAAAGAAAACCTGCAGGGTCTCGGCCCTCCATGGCACGAGTGTGACACCCCTTCCTAACAGCATGCTTGGGTATAAGATGTTCTGTAAGATACTGTAAAGTACAGTAAAAATGCCGCTTTCATATAACTTGCATCTTTATTTATTAATGTAAGTTTGATATCTCGGTCAACAAACACTAACCGTGGGATGGTACTGAACTGCATCGTTTGTACACTGCATTTAATTGCATCAAATTGTTCTGTTTTTCAAATATATGGTTTTTGAATAGTAGCGTAACTATGACCCGATCCACATTTTTTGGCATCCGATCCGATTTTTTATTTATTTATAAAAAAGTAATTTCAGCAATGCTTTGGTTGGATTAAAAATAATCATACACAAATAATAATACACAGCATGACCAACAATATTGTTTGGCTTTTGTAACGAACCTTTGTGAGTCAGCACCCTAATGAAAATAAAAGTCCATCCAATCAAAGATAAAATGGATGGATACTGTAGTGTTGGGATTATTGTTTTTATCTACGCTGCTGTTTAGTGTGTGGGCATAATGGTTAGAGCAAGAGAAAAAAAAAAGAAACTGGGAATTGGACTGTCTTGTCGAAGGAGTGAGTGTTCTGTGTTGACAGGCAAATAAATGACCGACTGAATTACAGCCATCCTGACGTGGAATTATTCAGCCACCATTACAATACTTTTAGGGGAGCACTAATCATTTGATATGGTTACAGATCCATTTGCGGTGTGATTTAGAACAACAGGCGGTTCGAGCGGCACGGCACCATGACATAGGATTCCGGGCACAGCGAGGGAAGTCAACCACTGGAGCCGCAAGCCGAATATACATCGTCCAACGTGGAACTACAAACATGTCTGCAAGGTGGCGCCGCGTTTTCTCCTTCATCCGGGTGGCGGGAGTCGAGTGGCAACCAGCTTTGAGGCGCATTTACCGCACCTACCATGTTGGAGTGCTGCCCGTAATCAGGGCAACCGCAGAAGCAAATCTTTTCCAATCTTCAAATTACAACTGATCGGACATCCCCGATCGTAAGAATGATCTATCCCAAAGAGATTTACGTGCCTAGTCAGAGCGGAATATATTTTTGGAGTTAGTGTTGGATTTCATCAGATTGTGTGATATATGCACACGTAGACGTCATACTGCCCACAGTGTCTCCAGTCGGCTGGTAAACAACTCCTTGACCTTTTTTCCATTCTTCTTTCCACTCTGGGGCGTAACAGCCCACATTAAGAGCTTGCGTGGTTGCATCACGTGCCTACACACACACACACACACACACACACACCTAATGTGCTCTTGCTTCCCTCCTTGTGTCTTTGTAGACACACGGCACCGAGCAAGAAAGGGTGAGTGCGCCGGGGATGGTAGACTTCTCTCTGCCCACACCAGTTCTTTTTTGCTCGTCTTCTGTGTTGTATCATTGCTGTCTTTATGGACCTCTGGTTCCCAGTGTGAATTATTAACTACCACACTACAAGCTCAGACGGGCGGCTTGAGAATCTCTCCCTCCACTTGAAAGATGAGAGCTTGAATTTTGTTTTTAGCTGCCTCCCACTTTCCATTCAGTCATGGAAGCGCTTGAGGAAAGCGTGCAGGGTGTGCTGGTGGGGATGGGGAGTCCTCTACAGATACGGCTGCAGATGGGCCGTGGATACTTGTGAAAGAGATGTTTGTGAAAAGCGTGTTGATCTTTTGTTCTTTTTCTCACTCCTAAACCCAAATATAGTCAGTAAACATTTTTGGAGATAGTGCGTGATTGTTAAAATATTATAGATATCCTAATTACATTTAGAACTACATTTTTTGTTCTTTACTATTTAAAATTGGCCATCACTTTATCCAAATAAAATAGCTTTACAACTATATTTTATTTCAGCCAGCGCCCGATTCTGTTCCTAACTTTCATGGACAGGCGCAGGTAGGCGCAGCCGAGGCTTCAAGAGGCTCCAGTTTGGGGGCCTCGGGATCTCGTCTCTGCTAATCGCAGACAATGTGGTTCTGATGGCCTCTCGGGCCATGACCTTTAGCGTTCACTTTGCAGCTGAGTGTGAAGCTCTTGGGGTGAGACTCAGCACCTCTAAATCTGAGGCCATGGTGCTCAGTTGGAAAGGGGTGGATTGCACCCTTTGGGTTGGGAGCGAGGTCCTGCCCCAGGTGGAGGAGCTCAAGTATCCCGGGGTCTTGTTCAAAAGTGAGCGAATGACAGACGAATCGACGCAGCATCTGCAGTAATGACATCGCAGTACCGGACCGCCGTGGTGAATAGACAGCAGAGCCGGAAGGCAAAGCTCTCAACTTAGCGGTTGATCTATGTTCCCGCCCTCACCTATGGTCATGCACTTTGGGTCAAACATGAGTTTCCTCTGTAGGATGGCTGGATGCTCACAACTCCACTTTTTCTTCATGAGAGGAACCAGTTAAGGTGGCTCAGTCATCCAGTCCGGAAGCCTCCCGTACACCTCTCTGGTGAGGTGTTCTGGTCACGCCCAGTCGGAAGAAAGCCCCGGGGCAGACCTAGAACACGCTGTAAGGATTATGTCTAACAGCTGGCCTGGGAATGCCTTGGTGTCCTCATGGTGGAACTGGGTGGGGTGGCCAGGGACTGGGGGCTACTGCGGACTGGGTTCCGTACTGCGACTGCTGCCCCCGCAACCAAGATAATCAGGGAAAAATGGAATGGTGGCCCCTTAAACGGGCCCTCGTATCCTTTCATTTTTCACTATGTGGCCGTTGCTGAAAAAAGCTTGACATTCCAGATGTAAGTGCTCAGTTGTTCAATAAGCACCATAAATATAACACCAAGATTTCAAAACCTGCTCCGTTGCAAGAAAACAAAATGGAACACATAAAGGACGATTATTACTAATTAGTGAGGCAATGGTGTTGTTGACGGATGCTTGGTTCCACACATATCAGCCCTACGATGATTCAAAGGTGGCAGCCCAGGCGTCCCTTGCCCTTTTACCCAACACGTCTAAAACTGTGAAGTGTTCTACCTGGAAGAATGTTCAGTGATGCACCACAGAGACGTGTGGCAAGGTCTGGGGCCTGTGGCGGCCCAGAAATAGAGTGTGAAATCCATCTTAAACGTGGCTATGGAGCTCAGACTTTGCCAAGCAGTGCGGCGAAACCATGAAGGACATATACAAGAATGCATTCATGCAGAATGATTTGGTGTATGAATGCATGTTAGAAGCATTCTTTTATTATTATTTCTGACACCGAAGATGTCAATGCTTTTCAATCATCTGGTTTTCAGCCATCTTACATCTTCATGCATCACACAATTGGAGCAAATCATTTCAAGGACATGCACCAAAATATGGCACAGCATGTGTGGTTATAGCTTCTACTTGCCGACTGAATCAGTCCGCTCACCAAAAGTGGCGCAAACAGCCTCTAAGGCAATTGCTCACGTGGCCCATAGCAAAAACCGCCACTGACTGGGAAGTACCCTTGTAACCATTCCAGAACTCATCTCAGGTACTGTCACTGTTGGCATCTCCATTGTCCCCATCCCACCCATTGCATTCCACCAGTTGTGTGGTTCACTTTTTGACGTAGTGTCCGACAAAAATGTATATTGCAGTATGTTGGTTCCAAAATTACAATCACTCATCAAAGTAGTTTAATAATAAATCTAGGTCTGCAAGGAAAGGTCTGCCTGTTGAGGACTTCCGGTGTAGTCTGAGTTCTAAAACTTTCAGGCATCTGAGTGGTGATGCAATGTCTTACAGATCAAGAGAAATGCTCAGATTTTTTCCTGGACCAAGTCACATGCAAGAGAGATGTAGCGGGCATATGTCAGTCACGCCCATACTGGTGTTCCTTTGGCAACAGTAGGCCAGAGGGCTGTGCTACACCGCTGAGAAGGGGCTGGAAGATGTCAGCAGCACCAAAATCAAGTCTCACCGAGCCCCGTTAAACACCATTCACCAACCCTGACTCTGCACCGGTTCAGTCAGCTTTGAAAAGTCTGCTTTAAAAACAGTAACATAGTTGGCGACTCTGCCTTGGGAGAATGTTTTTTTATACAGTGAAACCTTGGTTAGCGTCGTTAAGCTGTTTCACAAGGTCGGACTCTACCCGGAACGTACTCTAACTGAATCAATTTTTCCCATAAGAAATAATGTAAATTCAACTAATCCAATCCAGAAAGCCAAACATGTTTTTACAATTGTTTTTTTACCTCGAGGCTGCAAAATAACCCAAAGTGGAAGTAAAGAAGTTGCAGGTGCCAGCAAAGAAGATGAGAAACACACTTGAACTCTTTCAATTGGTGTCAATTACATCTCCAATGAAGGTAAAAGGAACCTTAAACATTTATTTATCCCTTTAATTCACCATTTATATGCATTTAGAATCATTTTATACATGTAAAACTATAACTGTAAATGTTTTGTGTTAACCTGTTTAACACTTGCGGTGTAACCGTGTTAGTTAGGAAAGAACTACAGCGTAAACCGCTGATGACATCATAGACAGGCAACAAAGCTGACTTTCGATTACTTTTTCTGTGTATTAGCAAGCGAATAGGATGCTAACATGGACATTTTGTGACCAAAATACATCAAAAGGGACATCTTTTCCTCGTTTCTGACCTGTTAATGTTTAACAATGTTGTACTCTCGTGTTGGAAAATGCCAAGGCGTCAGATAATAAGGTTTGCGCATTTGGAAGTGAGCCCTGAAAGCAGTTTTGGATGGCTCTTCGTGAGTTTTTTTCAACACAGACGTCCATTGACGTCCCAAAACCATCCTTATATGGGCAATGGTGAGCAATGGCTTCCAGGAAATGTTTGTTCGGTTGTAAGGCAAAGATAATTTTCTTTAGCCAAACTGTTGCTAAAGTCTGACGCCTTTCCAGCGTAATTTGGTTGAGGAAAGGCAGGAAACCCAAGGAAACACTGCTGGAAAAGAAGCAAACTTTGGAAAAATCCAGAAAGCTTTCTGTGCAGGTTATTTTGTGCTCTATAGGAGTCCAGAACTCAATACAAAGGCCCGAGAATGAGTATAATAGGTCCCCTTTAAGAACACAGTTGGACTCATGCAGTGTATTAATCACACACTGGAAAATACACGCAAACTGTGGCAAAAATTTTGGTAAATTTAAACAAAATTTCCAATGCTAACTTGCTGTATTGGGTGTACACTGACCAAAGTTCCACCGTATGTTCCAACCTGCAGTCCGGCAGGTTATGACGTGCAAAGTGTGCATTTAGTGACAGTCACGCCGAGACCGTGTCTCACAGAGCGGAGGTCATTTGGTCAACGGGTTACTATGGATCTTCAACTCCTGTCAACAAATCATTTCAATATATCATGCTAAGGACTTGTAGAAGGTCATATGTGGACATGATCTGGTTTAGCGTAACCAAATCAAGAACAACTATAAAGAATAGAACCACACAGTACAGTACATCCCTGCTTTTCACGGGGCTACGTTCCAATGGCAAAAATAAAAAAAAATGGAGACATCCATTAAAAATGTCTATTCTTAACACCCAACTTGCTCCGCCTCCTCATCCAAACCGTCCTTCTAGCTTGACATTCTGCTCATTTCAGATCAGCATTTGCAAAGAGAAGAGACGTGAAGTCATTCAGTGGTTCCCGCGCCACTTCGCGGTTTGAATTGCACGGCTCTATTTCAAAATGCATTCTTTAATTAATGTTTGCTGTTTGGTGCTTGACTACTGCCTATTATTAGTAAAACATTTGCATATTTAATGCCGCACGGTGGCTCAGCAGGAAGCATGTTGGCCTCGCAGTCATAAGATCTCGGTTCGAATCTCTGTTGGGCATCGCCTGTGCGTGTGTGGGTTTTTTCCAGGCACTCTGGTTTCCTCCCACATTCCAAAAACATGCATGTTCGGCGTCTCTAAATTGTCCTTAGGTGAGTTTGAATGGTTGTTTGTCTGCCCTGCGATTGACTCGGGACAGTTATCTAGAGTTGACTGTGTTTAGCTGTGTGCTAGCAGTGTCCAGGGTGCGAGTGACTGGCGGAGGTTGTGGCCGGCAGCAGCTCCTGTGTGACTGTTCACTGCATGTGTGTTCTCCTCTTGAGAAAAAAGCGATTGGAGTGCATCGTGAGGCTCTGCCTAACCACAATTCTACACAGCTCACGGGCGTTACGTTGATGAGGCAATAGCCATCGCAGGAAGTACGCTGTCAATGCAAAAGTGTGAGTTTCTGCATAAAATGCCATATTTTATCTTTTTATGGTTGTTTTTTGGGGTTTTGGGTTTGTAGTTAGTTTGCCTGTGTTGTTGTTATTTTCCTGGTTTCATATGTTTTTCCTTGCCTTCTCTGATTTTTTTCGCCACATGTTAATCACACGCACCTGTTTCTTGTTTGCTTTTTGAATTATTTATGTTCAGGTGTGCGGGCCTGTGACTGTCGGCTCATTGTTACTTTCTCTTCGGTCTTTGTTGCTCTCAGTTTGGTTTTTCGCTGCCGCTGCTCGGCAGCAGTGTTCCTTATTACAGAAATATCCTCCTTACCTGCTTGGCGTCCAGGTCTCTGCATCCTCGGGTTCGTTCCACCATGCCAAAAAGACCGTGGTCTTCATCCAAGAAGACCATTTTGTGACAACAACACAGGCAAACTAACTAGAAACTCAACCAAACTGTCACGAATACAAAACACAGATCGTGACAATTGTATTTGGTTTATTTTGAAGGAAGGGGTGTCAGTTACCTGTGATAAGTAGCCGATTCTGAACAAAAGAGGAAGGATTTGAGTCAGTGTTTTGCCACAAGATAACGTGCACGGGCACCTGGCGACTGAATACAACTTTGATCCTTTTCCCCTATCTGTGTCCTCCTCTTACCTCGTGATGCAGCATGTTTGCCTGCAGCGTTGTATCCCTTGTTTGGAGACTTGCGTGTTAACTAGAGAGAACAGTTGGCCTTTTCTCCCTCCCCGAGCATCCATATGTTGATGCCGCGTTAAAAAAAATTGCTATGTATTTTGCACTAAACAATGACATCTGGGTTAACTGTAATTGAATATGTGCCCCTCCTGTTATTAGCGGAGTAAACGAGAGCATAAGGACAGTAAGCAGGAGGGAGGAAAGGAAAAAGACTAATGGAGGAAATGAGGGGTGGTAATGAAACAGGAGTGAACTGGATGAATGTGGTCCGGCGGCTCTTGGTAAGTTTATTCCTTTTGTCCCTGCATGCACAGCGATAATCCCACTCAAACGAGTATGTATGGGCTTCCCGGTTCTTGGAACTGCATTGCTAAATTGTTTTGAAAAATAATATTAATACATTTTCCTACAACCCAGAATGAAAGTACACAGAGTAATTATAGAAATTCCCGCAGTCCTCTAGAAAGTGAACTACAGCTTTTGTGCCTGGAAAGTGAAATTTAAGCTGGTGTGAGCGCAGCGGTGTCCGCATACTAAAAGGTTCTCAGTACGTCAAGGCAAACCTGATTTACGATACTTGTAATCTCCTCCCAGGCCGTTTTTGCATCTTCAGCCCGTGGAGGCCTGCTCGCGTGACCATATATTTGGCCACTGCGAGCTTGGACCTCCCGGACCAAAACATCACTTTCCGTCTGGGTGAAGTTCGGCTGTCTTCCGCTGTCTTCACCCATTTTCAACAAAACTTGCAATGCGCTTCGCCAGCGGTGCATTTAAAGGTGAGGAGAGGAGCTCGTTTGATTGGTGAAGATATGACCCGGCTGTGTTAAACCCAGTTATGCCTTCTCTCCTCCCTCCTTGCGCCGGTAGGCTGCGCGTGGCACAGAAATTGCAAAATACACCTAAAACACGCCCGCAAGGCACGAGCAAAGGTGCGCTTCGCTTGCGGCTGGTCCACAAAATTACAGCCCAAAGTTTCATGTAAAAACTGCATTTTGTGTCCAGTTGTTTCGTGACAAACTCGCAAAAAATTCAGAAACACTTTTACACCACTGTGTGAAAAAATGACAAATTTCAGAAGACCACTTTTTTGTCTTTATTTTTTTACTTTAATCTTGTAAAATTACAGATCTATTTTTATTTCTGCTCTCTTTTTTTCCAGCTATTTAAAGCGTCTTGCGTTTTTTTTTGTTGGAAAATTTCCTCTCAACCCGCGACCCTAATGATGATAAGCGGTATAGAGAATGAATGAATGAATGAATATTCCTCCCATAAGAATGACTTAGTTCCCTTAATACATTATTATTATTTCACAATATTCCAACTGTTTCCACAACCTAATTGTCCAAAAAGTACTTTTTTCTCATATAATGACTTTCTTTGATATTTTAACTTCATTAAAATACTTCTTACGTTAGTAAGAAAACACTTCCTACGTTAGTTTTCCTCATAATATTACCTTATGCCCATAAAATTATGACATTTTCTCTAAATATTGACTTTTGTCTTGTAAAAGTACTGCTGATTTTTCCATTTTTGTTGTTGTTTTTAGTATTTTTGTTGAAATATATTTTTGGGTCAATTTAAAAACCCTGATCAGGACAGCTCTTTAATTATTGTGTGTTTCCCAGTATTTTTCCATGAGTCATGTCTAAGTCTTGTGCAACTCTACGCATGCGTGTACAGTAAAGGCCTCCATGAGAAGCAATTCAACTGTTAATGCACCGAGATATTACAATCTGAGCTACCAGACTGTAATATCTGACGGGTAGATTCTGCACAATCCTTCTCGCCAACAAACACACTCACTTTGAGACTTTTCCTTGTGGTTGAGGTTAAAAAAGTTTGAACTGTGCCTGACAAATGTCCCATGTCAAACTGACCAAAATTCAGTTGCAAAGTAATTGAGCTTTTGGGCCTGCATTTCCCCAAATCACGACCAAATATGAAATCTCCCTCCAAGGGGTGTCAGAATCTAATATTCTTGTTGTTATTCCGAAAATGAGTACAGTAGTTAAGTATGAGCTACTTACTCATGCACGTAGGCGATACTAGGGATCAAATATTTCCGCTCCCAAGTTTCCTCTCAGGAGTCTTTTGTTTGCTCCACTAATCTGAATCGAGTGAGAAATGGAGCTGTGGATGCAAGGTATGATGCATAATTGATGGCAAGTTCACGGAGAATCGGCTCATTCTGGCAGGAGCAACCTTGGCTGAGTTATTCCACATTGACAACAGAGCAGGAGCACAAGGAGTGAAATTTTGCCTCCTGTCTTTGCTGCTTCTCCGCTCTCTTCTTTTGTTAGTTGGCTCACGGCTGGCAGGGTTTCCCCTGCATGTTGTCTTCTCCGCCTTTAATTAGTGCAGCAGTTTGGAAGGGATTTATGACATGCGTCAGTCCGTCGATGCTTGTGTGTGTAACACATCGATTAAGAACTGCAGTAAATGAAAGACTCTGATATTGGATGCAAAGGTAGTCAACTCAAGCATGAATTTTTATAGCGCCCCGAAGGTATTTTGTTGTAGGAACACTTCAGCTTGCCAGCCAGGCAACGTCTTTAGACAGCATCTTGAGTCTGGCAATCAGAAGCAACACAAGGCTCCAGGAGGTCCGGTCTACAAATTCAAGAAAAAGTTTCTTCACCTCAGGGGTCTTTGTGTCAGCCTGGTTTCTGCATGTTTTTCTTGTTGTCAAAGTTTGAAAGAACCAAAATATAGTATATGGGTGCAGTAGACCCTCAGTAGTCACAGGAGTATATGTCCTTTCCTTAGGGTACCCATTGGGACATGCATTGGACTCTTGACTGGTCCCAGAGTTGAAAGGAGTGGGCTTGGGTACGACATGGATATGTATGTATGAGCAGAACGTGGACTTGTTGTGCAGTGGAACCCACTTATGTCGACATCGGTGGCCCGTGGTGTTCGCGGCACACATGATTGGCCCCATAAAATTTGAGATCCGAAGGGGTAATTTCTATGACAAAGGTTTAAAGCCAAATCAAATATGTGGTTAGTGCGAGATCAATAAAAAACTAACAGGAAAGGAACTGACACTTGTCTTCAAAGCTTTGGCACAGGACCAAAGATTCTGTCTACTTTTGTGGAAAACCTCTCAGCCCATCTTTCATCCCTATTTCTGCAACCAACAAAAAGCACGAATGGAAGAAAACTACAAGCAAAAAAATAAACTTCCCTGGGTACTTACATAAAGGACCATGGCCACCACGTAGAGGAAGTAGGGTATCAGAGGGGGTTAATGTGTGTCGTACTTATTGAGCAAGAGATTTGCGACACCCACGTGTCACCCTCCGTTTGGTAGCTTTTAGATCATGAGTGCGGTGTTGTACGTTTCACTCACTGGGGACGTACGTGTGTTGGCATCGTACGAGGCCAGTGCAGCTTATTCACGTCGATTGCAAGATGGGCGTATTGGCTTCCTACTGCACCTACGACTATCATGACCGGGAGAACCAGAGTGTGGGAAGAGAGGTCCCGCCATGGACGGGTAAGGCGCGTAAATGTTGGATAGGCTATATGAGTTGCCGCCGCGCCTCCAAAGAGGTCGGGGGAACCTCCATGAGAGTTGGCCTGGAGAAACCTGCCGCTGTGACCAGGCAAGGCGCATTAATGTCGACTACGCTATGTGAGAGGTCGCCGTACGCCGACGGAGGTCGGGAGAACCAGAGTGTTGGATGGGAGGAACCGCCCGCTGTGGCCAGGCAAATTGCATTAATGTCGGATCTGCTATGACAGCAATTCGCCGTACGCCCACGGAGGTCGGGAGAACCAGAGTGTTGGATGGGAGGTACCGCCCGCTGTGGCCAGGCAAATTGCATTAATGTCGGATCTGCTATGACAGCAATTTGCCGTACGCCCACGGAGGTCGGGAGAACCAGAGTGTTGGATGGGAGGTACCGCTCGCTGTGGCCAGGCAAATTGCATTAATGTCGGATCTGCTATGACAGCAATTCGCCGTACGCCCACGGAGGTCGGGAGAACCAGAGTGTTGGATGGGAGGAACCGCCCGCTGTGCCCAGGCAAATTGCATTAATGTTGGATCTTCTATGACAGCAATTTGCCGTACGCCCACGGAGGTCGGGAGAACCAGAGTGTACAGCTGGAGAAGTCGCCTCTGGTGTGAGGAGCGGCTGCAGTGGCCGGGCAATGTACACAATGTACTTCAACTTGAGACACACGCAAAGGTCATGCCATGCTCCCCTGCCTTGCCCTTGTGAACAGGCTGTGTGGAAGGTTTGCTTGCGTCCATGCAGAAAATAATGTGCATGCCAATTGTCCTCCTACGTGCTGTGCGTGCTGTCACCATATAGCAAGGGACGACACTCGCTATAAGGTGTTTTTGAAAAAATAATAAATGACTGCTATTTTGTGGTTGATTATGGCTTAATAATAGTCAAAAAATAATGAAAGACAAACTATATGTAGTATTCCCGTCATTAGGCATCAGTAACATTACTTTTCACGCTGCATGGAAACTGGCTACTAAACCAGTCAAGTTGTCATTCCATGGCAGTGATCAAATGAAAAAAAAGGTTCTCCTCTCATTCAGTGTGGAAGTGGTAAGGTTTTGTCGTTGTCATTCTTCTCCACTCGGTTTGAAACACTTACGTTTGGAATAAGTACATTGAAGATAAAATACCAGGGTCTATTGATTTGTCACAGATAACTGTGTGTCATTTAAGAAATTGTAATTTTTTTTAGAGATTATTGTAGGTTACATGAGTGCAGCTTGTACCATCAACCTTCCTAAGTTCCTAATGATGATGACGATGGGTTTATTGCCAGCTACTTTATGATATTGCTTTTTCTCGGTTAGCGTTGTATAATTACTCAAACATCAAAGTCATATGCATGGCGGGTAAAAGCAGATAAGGTAATGCTAAAATAACATGACTTAGTGGGCATAAGCAGCATAGAGGATGGATGGACGGACTTTTTTGTCACGACACCGCATGCCAGCCAGTCAATTTCAGTCAAGGTTGCTTCACCGCCACGGACCAATGCTTGCGATGAGCCTCATGCTTAGCATGGTATTGCCACCGTGCAATGACGGACAGGTTCAACAAGCTATCTCTGTCACCACCTCCACTCGGACGGTTTCTCCACCTGCAAGTGTGCCCGTGGAGTGGAGAGCACAGCTAAACCCCCTGCAACACCCAAAGGACTACGAAAAACGAGCACTCGGCCCACATTATACCATGGTGACATGTTGTGCGGGGACGCTCTGTTGACCCATGAGGACAGCTGGCTTTTGCACACCAGGCTGCCCAGGGTAAATAGGAAAAGTGTAAAAAGACCCCCGGCAAGATACAACAGCACGCACCGGAGCCATCGGTCAGCGTGCTCCAGATGACGTCAAATGCCATAAGTAGCCTCTGACTTTTTTCCCATGGTCTACAAATCCGACTCAGTATAATGACTTATATTTCATACTTATATTTTAATGCTTCAACACACGTGAACTGCATACATTGGAAGATACAGTACTTCACTATCACGCCACCGTGCACGTACTTTGCGTGAAGGTCTTACACGATGGAGTCCATATCAAAGCTGCTAAGAGAGGCTGGATGGGACAGACTGGATGGGACTAGTCACCCTGGCAGAAGGACTCGCCCCCGGCAGAGACAGTAGGGGTGTCCATGAATAGACATTGCTTTTTCCATTTAGCGTCAGGCATTCGGTAAATGCAAAGTGGAAAAGCTTACGAGTGTACGGCGGTAAACTTGAATCCCTTTGGGTTTAGAGTTGCACTGACACTAGGGTGACCGCCCGGGCTTTTGGCCCAAAGGTCAGCGCTCTCGACTTCCATTCAGGAGGTCTTGTGTATTAAAGTTAAAACTGCATTCATGTACCGGATCCCAGCCAGTGCAACTGCAAAGTGTATGTTGGTAAACCTCTCTCCCTCAGCCTTAAGTGGTGCCCTGAACGCTGGGTTGACAGTCCGGCCTTTTTGGCCCAACGGTTATCACTCTCGACTCCCATTCTGAGGCCAGCGTGGGGCAGGCTGAAGCAGGCAGGTTATGTTTAGAAGCTCATCAAAAAAAATTTTGATTTGTTCTTTATTAAACGTATTTTGTGTTAACATATAATGGTGTCTGGTATGGTCTAACTGGATTTTCTTTGTTTCCTTTGTTTTTTGGTTGTAGACCAGGGCTCTGCAACCTGCGGCTCCTGAGCTGGATGTGGCTGTGGCTCCAGCTGATTCATGTTTCTGTGAAGTCACTACTCCGTCCCATCCGACGCCGTCATGAGCCTTTCAAAGTTCTTCATTGGAGTTGAGCGTGTGCCAAGCAATAGTCCATCAAAGTGCTTGGGGTTGGGTTTTCTGGTTTGTCAACTTGGTAGGAAACCATGACGCAACTATTTTGCCATTGTTTGAACATTGAATGTTCAGAGTCAGATTTATTGGCCAAGCATGCTTGCACAAACAAGGAATTTGACTCCAAAATCAGTAGAGAAGGTTTAAGAAGAGGAACAGGAAGACAGAAAAGGAACGTGACGGTACTTTTAAGAGCACTAAATAATAGCGTTTCGGTGGAAACGGGCCAAAATGGCTCTTTTGATGCTAAAGGTTGCCGACCCCTGTTCTACACAAACTCTATGGAACGGCATAATAATTAAAAACCGAGGCACCGCTGTATGCAACAATTCAATAGATCCATTTTTGATCGGTATTTTCCTAATTGGCTAGCCTTGTTTCTACTCGCCATACTCATTAGCATTCTCCTGGATGGTATCACGGAATTACGAACCGCTTGTTTTTCATTGAGTCATTGGTTAGAAGGCATAACACATGCAGTTCATTCCTTTACTCTCTGCTTGATGTGACTGGATGTGTAATGGATGTCATGGATGTGGCAGACAAACCATCTGGAGTGTCGGGTTAGGGCTCGGGTTAGTTATTCAACGAGCTCGATGTTAATTAGTATTCCTGACCACCCGGATAATGTTCTTCTTCTTCTTCTTCAGCGACCGCATTACTGCGGATGCTGCACCGATCCGTCTGTCGATCTCACGCTCCAACCTTCCCACACTCGTGAACAAGAACCCGAGATACTTGAACTCCTCCCCTTGAGGCAAGACCTCACTCCCAACCCAGAGGGTACAGTCCACCCGTTTTCGACTGAGAACCGTGGCCTCGGATTTGGAGGTGCTGAGTCTCATCCCAGAAGCTTCACACTCAGCTGCAAACTGCTCCAGTAAACGCTGAAGGTCACAGCCTGATGAGGCCATAAGAACCACATCGTCTGCAAATAGCAGAGACGAGATCATAAGTTCACCAAGCTGGAGTCCCTCCACACCTTGACTGCGCCTAGAAATTCTCTCCATGAAGATTATGAACAGAATCGGTGACAAAGGGCAGCCTTGGCGGAGGCCAACGTTCACCGGAAACAAGCTCGACTTACTGCTGGCAATGCGAACCAGGCTCCTGCTTCGATTGTACAAGAACCGAATGGCACGTAGTAGCGGGCCCCCAATCCCGTACTCCCGGAGCACCCCCCACAGGACACCACGAGGGACACAGTCGAATGCCTTTTCCAGGTCTACAAAGCACATGTAGACCGGTTGGGCCAACTCCCACATACCCTCCAGTACCCTTGCAAGGGTGTAGAGTTGGTCCAGTGTTCCGCGACCGGGACAAAAACCACATTGCAGCTCTTGTAACTGAGGTTAGACTAACGCTCGTACCCTTCTCTCCACCACCCTGGAGTAGACTTTCCTAAGGAGGCTGAGGAGTGTGATCCCCCTATAGTTGGAACACACCCTCCGCTCACCCTTTTTAAAAATGGGGACCACCACCCCGGTCTGCCAGTCCAGAGGTACTGTTCCCGACTTCCATGCAATGTTGTAGAGGTGTGACAACCAACACAGTCCCCCAACATCCAGAGCCTTGAGGAATTCCGGGCGGAACTCATCTACCCCCGGAGCCTTGCCACTGGGGAGTGATTTAACTACCCCAATTACCTCAGCCACGGTGATAGAACTGTCCACGTACGTATCCTCAGACTCTGCTTCCTCTACCGTACGCATGTCAGTGGGACTGAGAAGGGCCTCGAAGTATTCCTTCCACCGACCAACTATATCCTCAGTCGAGGTCAGCAAGCCCCCGTCTGCACTGTAAACAGTGTGAACTGGGGGCTGCTTCCCCTTTCTGAGGTGTCGGACGGTTTGCCAGCACCTCTTCGAGGCCGACCGAAGGTCGTGCTCCATAGCCTCACCGAACTCCTCCCACACCCGAGTTTTTGCCTCGACCACCGCCGAAGCCGTGTGCCGCTTGGCCTGTCGGTCCCTGTCAGCTGCTTCGGGAGTACCACTAGCCATCCATGCTTGATAGGACTCCTTCTTCAGCTTGACAGCAGCCCTAACCCCTGGTGTCCACCCTCGGGTTCGGGGCTTGCCACCACGACTGGCACCGACCACCTTGCGGCCGCAACTACAACTGGCTGCCTCAGCAACGGAGGCACGGAATACGGTCCATTTGGACTCAATATCCCGGTCCTCCCTCGAGATGCAGGCGAAGCTCTGCCGGAGATGAGAGTTGAAGACTCGACAAACGGGAGACTCTGCCAGACGTTCCCAGCACACCCTCACTACGCGTTTGGGTCAACCAGGTCTGTCCGGCATCTTTCGCCGCCATCTAAACCAACTCATCACCAGGTGGTGGTCAGTTGACTGCTCAGCCCCTCTCTTCACCCGCGTGTCCAGAACATGCGGACGCAGGTCCGATGATACGACCACTAAGTCGATCATAGACCTGCGACCTAGGGTGTCCTGGTGCCAAGTGCACTTATGGACATCCTAATGTTGGAACATGGTGTTTGTTATGGACAAACTGTGATTCACACAGAAGTCCAATAACAACACACCACACGGGTTCAGGTCAGGAAGGCCGTTGCTACCAACCACGCCCCTCCAAGTCACACTGTCATTGCCCACATGGGCGTTGAAGTCTCTCAGTAGAACTATGGAGTCACCAGCTGGGGTGCTCTCCAGAACCCCTCCGATAGACACCAAGAAGGCTGGGTACTCTGAACTGCCGTTCGGCGCGTCCGCACAAACCACAGTCAGGACCCTTCCCCCATCCCTAAGGCGTAGGGAAATAGCCCTCTCGTTTACTGGGGATGACTCCAACACAGAGGCACCAAGCCGGGGGGCTAACAATAAGCCCACACCAGCTCGCCGCCTCTCCCCTGCGGCAACTCCAGAGAAGAACAAGGTCCAGCCCCTCTCAAGGAATTTGGTTCCAGAGCCTAAACTGTGGGTTGAGGTGAGTCCGACTATATCTAGTCGGAATCTCTCC
>QODF01000036.1:1278702-1314493 GCA_024372805.1 Oostethus manadensis | reverse complement strand
GGGGTGGGGGATATAAGAAAGGGTGCAGAAGAACCTCACAAACATATTTCAACCATATTATAAACAACCGTGATAATCAAGATTTCAGCAACAACCAGAACAGTCACAGAGCAAAATGAGCAAAAATACAGGGGAAAGAAGAAAAATAATAATAATAATAATAACAATGATAATACTAATATTCATGTACACACATTCATATACATATACATATATATACATATACACACACACACATATATACACATACATATATATACATATACACACACACACATATATACACATACATACATATACATACACACACACATATATATACATGTGTTTATACACACGCATACACCCACACACCTACATTTTCACATATGCACCTGGATGTGCCACCCCCCAATGCAGCGAGCAGCACCACCGCGAGCTCCCTCGAGACACGGGCCATACCACCGTACCCGGCCGCCGGGAATCCCACAGCCACAGCACTATGCACACACACACACACACACGCACCCACGCACGACTGCATTCGTCCCAGCACTGCTGCCGACTGAGACCCGAAGCCGAAACAACCACTACCCCCTACCGCCCCCCGCCCCCCGCCCCAGGGAGCATCCAAGAAAACATTACTCTTTTTTTTTTTATCCTCACGATAATTTATTCTGGTCCACAATCTCAGCATGTACTGACTGAGTATATATTTTCAGTGCCCCTCTCTCATGGGTAAGCGGCTGATGAGGATCGCGTCATGGAGGGGTTCTGACATGCCGTCAAGATGGCCTCATTACCAGATTGACTGTACAAGCTCAGGTAAAAGTGTCTGTTATGGTCAAATCTGCTGGAAATTTGCATTATTATCCTGCTGAAAAGTAAAATGTATTTATCTTATTTGGTGTGTGTCTCGGATTTTTATTATTTTTTTTGCCATTTTTGGGTGAGAGCAGCTCCTTTTCTTCCTTCCTCAGCAAAGCGTTCCCAACATCTTTGGGCTCGTACAAAATGCAGCTGCTGAGCTTTTCCCAGAAGCGCTTAATAGTTTTGGAACGGACTTTTTTAAGTCACCCGGCCTCTGAGAAAGTAAGATGGAGGAGAAGGAGCTCATATTTGACGTCCCTTTTAACTCAGGAATGAAATATGCCAGACATCACCTCTGCACAGTTCCATTTCTGTGGAAGGAGCAGACTTCCTGACAAAAGCAAATTATTCTAATGGTTTAAATCCAGATGGAGCTTTTTTAGGGGGAAAAAGCGCAATAGATGGGTCGGCACAAGGATGAAAAGAGGACTTTGAGAATGGTGACACTGAAAAGGCTGCAGTCTGCAAGTCACCCGCTGGCCTGCTGTGGAAAATGTTACTTTATGCAGTCGGGAGCTTTGATAAGCCATGACAGTCTGCTGACCGGGATCCGGTTCACCTTACACTGCTGGCCCATTTGAAATGATTTAGCTCATCCGAGTGTGTTTTAGGTTGATATCATTTATTGGGATTGCAAATCAGTTTGACTCATTATTATAAAGACCGACGAATCAATTAGCTCTCACACCTGGTGCGGCTTATTCGCTTTGAATCTGATGTTCAGAATTGTCGGCATCGTGTAATTCAAAATCTTGCATTAGTCATTTGGCAATGCGCTGTTTTACTTCTAAAAACAACTGATATTTTTGTTTTAGTCTCTGGTAAGCAGGCCAAGTTGTGTTTGTTAAGTGGATGTTTGTGCACGAGTCAGGCTAGATGGCTGAGAAAAAAAGACAAGCTTTCGCAAGGACAGTCTCATGCCTCTAATGAGGCAACTGCAGGAAAAACTATCCAATGACAGCCAAGATAGGAGCTCTATCTAAAATTCTACCTTTAGAAAAAGGTGGCAAACTTGTGCCATGGAGGGCCGAGACCCTGCAGGTTTTCTTTCCAGCCGGTCACTAAAGCAGGTGATTTTAATGATCAACATCATTTTCGATTTGAGGGAAGGAGCTCATCAATGACAGTACCGGCCGGAGAAACCGGTTGGAGATGACATCTGCAGTGTCTCGGCCCTCCATGGCACGGGTTTGACACGTATGTCTTAGACCAAGGGTGTCAAACTTGTGCCATGGAGGGCCGAGATCCTGCAGGGTTTCTTTCCAGCCGGTCACTAAAGCAGGTGATTTTAATGATCAACATCACCTTCAATTTGAGGGAAGGAGCTCATCAATGAAAGTACCGGCCGGAGAAACCGGTTGGAGATGACATCTGCAGTGTCTCGGCCCTCCATGGCACGGGTTTGACACATATGTCTTGGACCTCCACGGTTAGCGTGTTGGCCTCACAGTCTGGAGATTTGGAAGACCCCGGTTTGAATCTCTGTTGGGCATCTCCGTGTGGAGTTTGCATGTTATCCTCATGCGTACGAATGTTTTCTCCAGGTACTTCCGTTTCCTCCCACATTCCGAAAACATGCATGTTAAGTTAACTGGCGATCCTAAAGTGTCCAGTGGTTGTTTGACCAGCAACCAGTCCAGGGTGTACCCCGCCTCCCGCCCGAAGTCAGCTGGGATAGACTCCAGCACACCTGAGACCCTAATGAGCATTAGCGGCATAGAAAATGGATGGATGGAAACAGGTGCCGTTTAAAAAATGAATTGTCTTTACTCTCATCTACCTTCTCGTCTAATTACTTCATTTTCTGCCGCTCATTCAGTTCGGGGTCATGGGCGAGCACGGAGCGGCACCAGCGGCGTTCTCTAAATGATTACTAAAGGCTAAGGAGTTTTACTGCTGTGTTACAGGCTCCGTTTGGAAACAAGGTATGTTAAAAAAACCATTAACAGCCTTTCTGTGTATGTCTTCTATTTCACAATGTTTAGATCGCGCGGGTGCTCGGGGGTGTCCCCCTGGCAAAAATGTTCGGGAGCCACTGAGTTAATTAAACATGCATATATTTGGATATATGACCCAAAATCCCCGGAGAAAAGTCATGCGTCCTGCATCACCATGCTGCCCAGTAGTTGTTTTCTGGCCCTCAGTGGAAAAGGTTTGGACACGCCTGCCCTAACCAAGGATCCCACAGTGGTTGACGGAATCCTGAGGGGAATTATGTCCCCTAATGTCTCGTCTATCCCTAAAAGTCACACACTTGTCCCTCCGCCATCACTGACCTGTCATGTCAACTCTTTAGGGCACTTTCCCATCCCATTCCGTCTTCCTTCCATTATCCCCACCCTGATCCCACTGACTGCCTCATCTCCCCGTGCGCCTCTGCCTTTCTCTTCCATCCGAGCTTGTGAGGGTTAATCTGCCTTTTTGCCCAGTTGACTGACACAAGAAGGAACCCGATCAACATGTCTTCCAAGATGGAAGACTATTAAGAGAATCTCAAAGAGGACTGCAATTACAAGAGAGTCAGACGGAGGCTAAAAGTTGCTCGACGAAGCACCTTGAGCTTCACGCAAGGACAGTGTGTGCAACTCATTGCACCTCTCCTGCATGCTCCTCACATCCCTGCAGACCCCAGCAAGCGGGCTGCCACTATCTCATCTCAGCCCCCTCTTGCCTGTGAGGGATTAAACCCTTAATCCACCAGACTGAGGTCTGCTTGTGCGGCCGGGGCTGCAACTATCTTTTGTTTGCCGCCGCGCTTGGGCGTGTGTGCCGGCATCTGGTGTGTCGCACCGCGCGGTGCGTGAGATTAATACGAAAACCATTTAGGGGGAAAACAGAGCGCTCACTGTGGGCTGTGCGCGTATAAACACATTTTCTCGTCTGATTGTCGGGGCTGCCCGATCTCACACCTGTGCGGAATACGCAATTATGTCAGTTTCCCCGCCACGTAATCCGACGGATACGGGATAAAAACAAGAAATATGGCATTAGTGTCACATGGGGGCCCGCTGCAGGACAGCCAATCCATTCAGCTGCGACAGACGCATTGTCTCCGTGGTGCAGAAAAAAAAGCCATCTGAGAACTAATAGCCTGGCGTGTGTGATCGGTGTCATGTTGCATACACAAGGCAGCCGTGGGCGTATGCCGCGCTGTAGGTTAATGAATAGTGATGGAGGGATTCAATAAACTCTCTTCTCTCTCTCTCACACACACGTGTTCGTACCCCCACTAGTGCGTTGTCCGCTCCGTTAGCGTCCATACGAGCCGGTTGGGGGTTGTTCCCTCAGGCGCAAGTGACCAAATGAGCAGCCTCCCCGGGGACAAAGCGGGCGCGTGAGGTCGGGCGTAATGAGGCTGGGTTCTCTCAAATGTCAACTTCTGCCCGGCACCGCGGTTTGCAGGTAAGCACCTCGACGGGATACTAAACGGGTCACGTTTCAGGACCACCGGCAAATGGGGAACAATCCCGAGTAGGTCATATTTTGGCATCCCCACGAAATCCTCCTGCTCTCTGCTCTCTCTACCGATGATGATGTAATGATTACATTAGATTCAGCTCCAGAACCTCCCCCTTGTCTCTTCAATTGCCGTTGTTCATTACAAAACATGCCCCACACGCTTACTAAACACAATTAAGCTATGAAATGTATCGAGACTCAGCACTAATGAATAATTATGGAGGATGATTGATTCTGGGAGGACCGCTGTCGGGCGACACTTTCAATTTTTGTAGTTTGAATATTTTTTTATTTTCAAAGCCTCATTAGTATTATGAATTTTCTGTATAATGAGGTTTTTGTAAGTCGAGGTTCCACTCTGTTGGTTTTCACAGGTTGCCGTTTAAGTGTTTGGACATCTTTTTGTAAGTTTCCCAAGCCTCTTAAGTTATCAATTTTGCTTTTTTGGGGAAAAAAAATAGTTTGTTACTAAACTGTTGTTGGATGACTGGGAGAAGTTTTCGGGGGCTGCTTTGGTAGCGCTCCCAAGTGCTGTTGTGTTTTGGCCGGTGTTGGTGTTCAAAATAACTTGAAAAGTTCTGCATGGAATTTTCAGGAATTGTTTGAAATGGGATATCAATAGAACCGATACGATTTTGGGGGTGATCGGGATCACCGTCTAGATCCAGGTGTGTTCGGTGTGAATTACAATCTTGTATTGGGGGGACAATGGGACCACACGGTGGACGAGTGGGTCACATGATGGCATCGCATTGAGGTTCGAGTCTCCGTTGGGCATCTGTGTGTGAAGTTTGCATGTTCTCCCCGTCAGCGTGGGTTTTCCCCGGGTACTCCGGTGTCCTCCCACATTCCAAAAACTGGCATGTTAGGTTAATTGGCCACTCTAAATTGCCCATTAGAGTGTGAATGTGAGTGTGGATGCTTGTGTGTCTGCCCTGCGATTGTCCTTGAGGCCGGTCCAGGGTGTACCCCGCCTCCCGCCCAAAGTCAGCTGGGATAGGCTCCAGCATACTTGCGCCCTAAATGGAATGGATGGATGGGGAACAATGGCACTTGGTTTGGTGTAATTTGTTTCAAACATGCATACATTGTAGATGGATTATTCGTGTTACATTCCTTAGTTCTACATAAGCAGTTTATTTAATCCTGGGCCCCTTCTCACATGATTTGCTAATACATACTCATACATACTGTGTATATACATGCATACATTTCTATGTATACATGCATACCTGTATGATGTATGATGCATGCATGTATGTGTATAATATATATGTGTATATATATTATACACATACATGCATGCATCATATTTTTCTTTAAAAAGAAATACAATACAAAAATCTTTTTTTCTTTCCTCCTCTTTCCTTCCCTCTTCCCCTGTTGGTTTTCGGATCCACATCTTGCCGTCTTGGTGCTGTACTGTGAGTGTGATTAAATGTAAGTACTTGAGTTCCTGATTTTAATACTTTGTTGAGCGTGCCCTTTAAACGTTGATATCAATGTTCGTATTATTGAATGGAATCTTGCTGTTTTTGTGCGTTGTGTTATCCTTGTTGTCATGATTATATGATGTTTAGTATGCATCCAGATGGTTGGTATCTTTGACAACCAGCACTCCTGCTTCTCCTGGACCTCCGTGTGGCTCGATTTATATTCTTCCGTTGGTGCTCCAAGTATCTCCAAGTATCTTTCCCTGCTTCCTCGAGTCTCGTGCTTTCTTGGCAATGTCAGCGTTGCGTTTTGTCAGATGCTCATTTAAGTAGACGTTTGTGCCTTTCAAGTTCTTCCTCTGTTCAGCAGTGCAGTTTTGAATTCCCTGTTGGTGAACTTGATGATGAAGGTGTGGTGTTGTTTCTGCCATACAGTGGGATGCAAGTATCAATGGTGTTGATATCGATAGCCACCTCCTTTGATTGTAGGAAGCTGACAATCTGTTGCATTGCTGAAGGAACATTCGTTCCATCTGCTTCTCCTCTGTTATGAGCTTTCCTATCTTTTGACCCGGGTGTAATTCTGAGCCCTGTGAATATCACATCGATCTTTCGTGAATTTTGATTCATCTCCTCCATTATAATTTTCATTTGCTCAGTGATGTTATCCTTTGCTTCTTTCTCTTCCTCCAGAGTGGTGCCCAAGCGGCGATATCCTTCAATAGTGTCCTGATATCATCCTGTAGAGCATTGATGTGGTTGCGTAATGCATGATTCACTTCCTTGGGGTTTTAACCTCCTTGAGGGCGGCACGCAAGGCAGCATTGTCTTCCAATAATGTCTTGATATGATTCTGCAGAATTCTAACATCCTTGCATAATGCTCTGTTTTCCTCCATATGGTTTTTAGCTTCCTTGAGAGCAGCGTGCAAGGCAGCATTTTCTTCCAATAGTGGCTTTATATTATCCTGCAAAGCCTTGATATCGGTGCGTAGTGCTTTATTACCTGCCATAGGCTTTTTAACCTCTTTAAGAGCAGCACACAACGCAACATTTTTATCTTGCAACTTCTCGATTTCTACTTTTAGAGCTTTAGTCTCTTTGCTCAGTGCTCTGTTTTCCTCCATAAGGTTTATGACATCACCATGCACCCCTAGGATCTTTTCCATGAGACTGTCATTCTGCGATTGTACGTGTTGAATCTGTGAAGGTCTGGTTGTGCTGCAGTACACTCCTGTATCTCCTGCATCTGCATCTCCATCTGTATTACCTACTTAAGGTCTTGCATCCAGGTCACCCAGGAATTTTCCTCCTCTTCCTTTTCCCGATGTACTCAACTCATGGCTGTAGTGGTCCTCCCCCTCCACAACAAGACTGAAACCTGGGATTTTGAGTCCACGTATCCAGGGCCTGCATCCTTTAAAGTTGTAACAGAGGCTCGCTTTCTTTTATTTTTCCTTTTGTTTGGCATTGTTGCTAGGCAACTGCTTTAAACTTCAGTGATGAGCCGGTTAGCTTGGCTTCCCAGCAGCTTTCAGCACATGTAACTCGGTGATTCCAAGGAATCCGTACCTCTTGATCTAAGTTGAGGTTGGGGGAATCAGCAACTAGTTGCGATCTTGTGTTCATGAAATGTGTTCAAAAAAGCACCAAAATAGTTGTAGTTTGCCGAGCCCTTGCCTTGTACATCCTCTCCAGTCCACAAAGGAGGGGGAAAAAAGTGCTTTTCTAGTTAATGGCTGTGTTCTTATGCAAAATCATGAGTGAACCCACTCCCTTGGCTGCGAAGCAACCTCGCACATGAATGATTTCAGGACACTTTACTGCTGGTAAGACACAGGATTGATGGTAGCATTCACCTTTTCTTTCCTGGAAAAGCTTCCTCCTTGATGCCCCCACAAACAATCAGAAAGGGGATTCCTAAGAGAAAGTGGTGACTCCGATACTTGTATTGTTTGCAGAATACCAGTCTGTCCCTGATGTTTTTCGTGGAGCGAAGTGGCTTATGAGTGTTTATCTCGACACCAGGCCGTCTTCTGAAATTCATTGTGCGAGCAGATGCACTCACGCCTTCCTGCTACCATTCCCGAGGAAGCGCTGCACTGGCTCGGGAAGCGCTGCACTGGTGGTGTCCCGATACACCAGCTACATCAACTTTTGGAGACAGTCCAGACAGCTGCTGGACTTTCTTGGGTGTCCTGAAGCCTTCTTCTCAACAATTGAACCTGGTGCTAATTTAGCAGCAATATTTTTGCCTGAGACTGCACACGTTTCCAGGGGACCATGGTTAACGGGGGACAAAAACAATCACTTCAAGCACCACCCCCTTTTTTAAACTGTGTAGTTTGTTATAACTCAACCAGGATGACAAAGTCATCTCCAGTCTTTGTCCTTGTCAACTCTCTCACCGATGTTAAAGAATCACTACCATTGTTTCACCCGGTTCTTTTGTGGCGGGGCTGAAATGCAGTGGAAATGTTTTTTCATGACAAAGAGGGATTAATTGGCATTCATCATCACTTTTCATAACATTTAGGAGTCTATGCAAAAAAAAATCTATTTTAGAGGCTAGCACACAATCAGCACAGCATAATCCACGCTGTTGGCCTGTTATATTTCCAGATAGAGGTAATGTATTAACTTGTGTTGATCTTGCTACAAACTACGAGGTCCAGACCGATGAAGGAAGTGCTGCCGTAGCGAAGCAAACGCATCTCATGTGGCTACAGTGCAAAATCTCACACTTCACAAAAAAAACATTAACAGTGAAGCATAAAGACAAACATGGAAGCACTAACGACTTTCTAACATTAGTGCACGCATGCTGTGCATATTTATTTATTATTGTGTATGTATGAATTATTACCAACTTACAATGATGTGTCTTCTGTGGAAAAAAACAACCCATTTTTTCAAACCAAAAATCTGCAAATTTGTGGCGCCATGAAAGATGGATTGCGAATGCGTGAACCAGCCTTTCTTCCAAACAGGCACGAAATATCCTGGTATCAGTTCTAGTACAATTCAGACAACCTCGGTAGAGGGTCATTTCACTTCTGTAAAATATCCTTGTCAAGAAACAGAAACAAATGCAAAATTCTCCCAAAGCATCGCCGTGCAGTCCAGTTGACAGGAGGCGACATGCAGACGTAGGCGCCATCAATTGGTGCAAAACCCTCCCAACATGGTGTGACTTAAAATGATGATGATAATTACATTTGCCCATCCTTGATATTTCTAAGTCTGTCATGGAACATGCAACAGCCATTAAATTGTTCATTACATCCATAGCAACAGTCTTGACTGACATCCAGTCACCACCTTAACAACCTCAGCTGATTTGGGGTGAGACACCCTAGAATGAGCACCTGCCAATCACGGGACTTAAACAGATTCACCGTGAAACCTGATTATATTTGAGAGTAGTCAGTGTACAGCAGTGGAGACGACGTCTTACGAAGTCTACACACAGACAGCATAGTCTGGCCGGCAACACAAGCGGTTAAAACTCCAAGTAACATGAACACATATGTCTTTCTTATTTCCGTGTGTTTTAAAGATACAAAGATGAAGATAAGAATGCACGTAACGGGAAACATATTCCAAAAAAGCTACCCCCAAAAATGCCAATATACAGTATATAATATACATAACGTGACGTGCATACAGTGACATTGTTATTATTATTAATATTGTTACGCCAATCGATCTTCGTTACTGGTGTAGTTACACCACACACTGCCCAGCGACTGCCTCAGGGGTGGGCAAACTTTTTGCCTCGTGGGCCGCATTCAGTTAACAAAATTGGCCTGGGGGGGCCGGACTAAATATTTGATACTTGCAGACTAATTAGGCTTATAATTCTAGCAATCCACTTGAAATGATTTGTCTTATTTATTCTATAAAGGTGTCATCCAACCTGCTATACAGTATAACCTCTTGTGTCCCTTTTTCGGGGGCACTTAAAACATCAGACCACATCCAATATCAAGTTTGCCCCGGAAAGGAGAGGAATGAAGGTAAAGCCTCAGCAAGACAGAGTACAGGAAGAGTGAGGTTACCGGGAGAAAAGATAAAGAAGGTGGAGGATTTGAAGTACTTAGGGTCAGCAGTCCAGAGCAATGGAGATTGTGGAAAAGAGGTGAAGGAGCGTGTGCAGGCAGGCTGGAATGGGTGGAGAAAAGTGTCGGGTCTGATGTGTGATAGAAGAGTTTCAGGAAATGAATGGAAAAGTGTAAAAAACTGTGGTAAGACCAGAGATGTTGTTTGGTTTAGAGACAGTGCCGCTGAGGAAAAGACAGGAGGCCGAGCTGGAGGTAGCAGAGATGAAGATGCTGAGGTTCTCTTTGGGTGTGACCAGGATGGACAGGATCAGGAATGAGCTCATCAGAGGGATAGCACATGTTAGAGGTTTTGGAGATAAAAGTCAGAGAGGCCAGACTGAGATGGTACGGACATGTCCTGAGGAGAGATAGTGAATATGTTGGTAGACGGATGCTGAGTTTGGAACTGCCAGGCAGGAGGCCTAGAGGAAGACCAAAGAGGAGGTTTATGGATGTTGTGAAAGAGGACAGGTGGTTGGTATTTGAGAAGGGCATGCGGAAGACAGGGTTAGATGGAGGCAACTGGTTTTCTGTGGCGACCTCTGAAGGAATAACCCGAAAGAAAAAGAAGAAGACCACATCAAATAACAAAATTGACTTTTACAGTTTTTTTTACTGAATAAAGGATATGTGATACAATTTCCCTTTTTTCCTCCCTACACAGTGCAGTGGGGAGATTAAGTTGTGCGTCACATATTTGTTAGGCACCGTGCTTTTGCTTTTGCCAGCTTCTAAAATCATCAAAGGGTTGTCTCAGATTGATTCTGACTACTTTCAAGTCATGTTGCCAGTCGTGTTAAAATTTAAAATGAAATACTTTGGAAGCCTCAGGCGACTACGGAGCTGCTGATGTATTTTTCTTCCTGACTTTGGAAAAGTTAACGGTAGGTATCGGCCTTTGTTTTTATGTTTCTATGTGAAATCAATGCACCCGGGAAGGATGTTCTGGTAATGCTAAAGGACCAAAATAGGTCAGAATATGGTATTACTTGCAATCATGAAGAATCCCTGTTACTAACTGGCCACAGCTTGTACGTAAAACCATAAAATCCTTTTCTGGTTTTAATAGAGCTCTTTGTAGGCTGTGTGAGGTGTTTTCCATTACGTGCATTTATCAGCTGCCCCTTTTTATTGGTTTTTTATATAATGCACAGAAAAGAGAAAGATGTGTGTGTCCATGTCTCATGATGGGAAAAATCCCAAAAAAGTGCAGTTTTCATCTAATCCTCCTGGACATGGACTTCACCAGAGCTGTACAGGTTGGGACTAGAACCCTCTTCCACTCCACCAAGATGTGCTGGTGGATCTTATACACCTCGGACTCCCCCACCTTCCCCATGGGGACGCCCCACAGGTGCTCCATCCAGCCACTCCATCACATTCAGCTTCCTAAGCAAAGCACTTGTCATCTTGGAAGTATGTTTGGACTCGTTACCATGCTAGAAAACCCCCACGTGGACCAGTTTCTGAGGGGAAGGCATCATGCTCTGATTCACAATGTCACAGTACATGCTGGAATTCATGCTGGAATTCATGAACCACAACTCCCCAGTGCCGGCAGCACTCGTGCAGCCCCGGGGCAAGATAACAGCATTCTTGACTGTAAGCATGACACAAAATACTCCAACTCAACATCGTCTTTGATTAAGATTTGGTGGATTTTAGGAGGGAAGAACAGCCCACATCTCTGGTGACAACTTTAATTCTCCTGGGTGATTAAAAAAAAATTATAACCACTAATAATAATAAAATAAAATAATTATTAAAATGACCAATGCTATTTAGTTCATGCGCAAAGACACAGCTTTTGGACCTAAATTGAGATGTACTTGCCCTCCAGCTTGCCCTTCACAGCAGGTTTGGAGGAGCATTTTGGGACGGAACCGCGCCCCCTGTTGCGCAAAAAGCCACCAGGACGGAAATATAGATGGATGGACGGATGTGTTCTCACATTTAAAATCATGAAACAAAATTCACCTTTTCATGTTTCGGCACATTGCGGCGATGCGGATTCTGCGCACCTTTACGCAAACTTCAACTCCTCCGTTACGCGCAGCCACTCCTCCTCCTCCTCTTCCTCCTCCTCCTCCTCCTGCAGCACCACTGACGAACCGAGCTGTAACGGGACACTTTGAGCTCACGGAGCTTGCAGCCGCATCCTGCTGCGGCGTGCACGTATCGTCAGTGCGCCATGCGCCGATACAGGACGGCTGGATCCGGTCGTGGCAACACGTAGAAGCCTTTTGGCGCTAGACCCTCGGGGGACTGCGTAACCGAAACATCCCCCGCCGAGCGAGGTTCGGCCGTGTGAGGAGGAGTTCGGAGCCCAGGATGGTAAGTTATGGAGTGGAAGTTTTGATGCCCCGCATTGCAAGATATTCCTGTCGGCTGTTTCTGCACGGCGTGGTGCAATAAGTCACATGCACGCGCGGCATTGCATGGGTTCGTTTCTTTGAATTTGTGTCCTGACAGTGTGGCTGTGGGATGTTTGCAATGTTCCTAGTTACCACAGCTTCGTGGAACTTCCCGGCTGCGGTGCGACATTGTCCCGAGAACAGCCCTGGTGTCCTTCTGACACCCTGGATCCTAATGCAAGATCATTTTTAAGTAAAAAAAATACACAAGTAGCATCAAACTGGTAACCGAATGCTGCTTTGGAGACTCAGGATGATGATATTCAGCTTCCAGTTGAGTTTTAGGCTCAAAACAATTTGCTCCACAGGGATCAACTCTAATTGAAATAGAGTGGATTCGTGGTTGGGGTTGTTAATCCGATCCAGAAGGTCCGACTCCAATCAAAATCGAGACCAGAGGTGAGCAAACTGTGGCCCAATTTCCATTTCTGAAACCTTTATCAACAAAACTGTAGCCAGAAACATGACGTGCTATTGTGGCGCTCTTGAGTCCCCAAAATAGTCACATGCAATTTGTAGCTGGTACACAAACAGCGATCCAAACAACATAACACGACAACACACAGTTACCTACCTACCGTACCATGTGTTAAAAAAAAAGAAATATCTACGCACATGATCATGCCAAAAAAACAACAACCATTAATTTTCGCCGCAAGGTATGCTGGGTAGCTGGTGGTAGACCTTCTGGCAACATTTTCCCGTGTTTGTCTCAATTTGGCTTGATTGCAAAACAAGGAGGGACATATTCTTGATAATGTTTTGTTGTTTATAGTTCATATTGTTGTTGCTGCCTGACTACCCAGCATGCCTTGGGGGCATTTGGAAATAACCATTTGAGGTTATGTGTTTAGCACTTGGTTGTTGTTTATCACCCACGTGGTAGTAGTTGATTTGCGTGACGCGTGCACTTGCTGTGGGTGTGTTGTGTTTTTGTTTCGTTGCACCGTGAGTAAGACTGTCGTTCTGTTTGATGAAAATGTATATAAAGTTTGCCCTTCGGCCAAATTTTGGCAATAAAGTTTGCTTATGGGGTGCCCTAACCCTAACCCCTAACCCTAACCCTAACCCTAACCCCTAACCCCTAACCACCCCTAACCCTAACCCTTGTATCTCCAAAAAGGGGGGAACCACTGGGCTAACCTAACATTACAGAAACCAATACTGACCCCTAGTGACCAGTGTAGAATACTATAAACATTTTTGAATGCGCCTTCTGAATGTCCCTTTATTTGTATTTTACGGTACTTGTCAGACTGTAAGTTGCTCGGGAGTATAAGTGTAAGTTGCAGGACCCGTCAAACCATGAAAAAAAGTGCGACTCACAGTGCAGAAAACACGGTAGTTTATTTTTGTAGGTTTTTTTCAGTATTTTTAGCTCCTTTACCCGTTTTAATGCTTTCATGCTTTAGGGCAAACAATTTGTAACATTTACTTACATATGCATGTTTTGGGCTAGTAATAGGCTCTATTTAATCATAAAAAAGTCCACCCATCAATCCAATTTCTATACTATTTCTATGCAATTTCTATATATCCTCATTGGGGCCGCGGGTATGCTGGCGGGAGGTGGGGTACACCCCGGACTGGTCGCCAGTCAATCGCAGGGCAGACAAACAAACACTCACATTTACACTCTAATGGACACATTAGAGTTGCCAATTAACCTAACGTGCATGTTTTTGGAATGTGGGAGGCAACCCGAGTACCCGGGGAAAACCCACACACTCACCTCACAGCGTGCATGATTTAAGAACGAATCTACTTTTGCAAACCAAAATCCATCCCATCCATTTTCTATGCCGCTTATCCTCATTAGGGTCACGGGGATGCTGGAGCCTATCCCAGCAGACTTTGGGCGAGAGGCGGGGTACACCCTGGACTGGTCGCCAGTCAATCGCAGGGCAGCAAACCAAAATTCCAACCGCAATTTGGCGAGGGATTGACTGTTTTTCAAAGAAAGAGGCCCTTCAAAAGCAAACCGGAGTCCTCAAATAAACGGGCGCTCGTTGGAAGCAGTAAGTGCGACGTGCTGCCAAAACCACCCTCATCAATTAACCTCCCTCAAGGAAATGCCAGCGCATCCTCAGAGAATTCAAATCGATGCCTAAATAGTTTATCACGCCGGCTGCCCTCCGCGAGGTGCAAATGAAACACCAACATTGTGACAGATGTGATTTATGGCTTTCCCTAAACGCGACTTGCTCCCCTGGATCTGAGGAGGTGGCGAGTGCCGTCGCAGTGTCTGCTCCGTCGGGCCACAGAGTAACCCGAGTACTTGTGCGTGTGAGTTTGTCTTCCGTGGCACGTTGCAGCGCGCCCCAGACTTACTCGGAAAGTGCACACCAGAGATCATTGGCAAGTTTTTTACTGGGACTCGCTGGAACTCCTTTACTTAATCCAGCTAAATTAATAAAGCAAACCGGATGGCGTGTCGTTAATTGCGTAACCGTTACCGCAACTGCCTCTGTATTCGTGTATCGGCGCCGTGGAACAAGCGACACCATCTTGTCCTCGCCTCACAGCAACTCTCCATTCCCGTTCCTGCCCGCATCACACGCGACAAAAGGAATGAGTTACTTGCTCAGCCTGTGACGCGCCCTTTGTCTGGCGGCCATTGTGAGCTGCGGCGTTGTGCTGTTGAAAAAGCGAGTCATTACCACCCAGACGAGGGCCTTCAGTCATGAGGACTGCAACATCCCCGCGTAGCCCTTTGCCTTTTGACGCCCCTGCACAACCTGAAGCTGGTGAATCAGGTGGGAGGTCCTTGTACTGTCAAGGTTGCTTTTTTTCTCATCAAAGAACTAAACTTTGTTCCACCTTTCAATGTCCCACGTTTGGTGCTCTCGTGAAAATTCCGAACAAGCAGTTTTTTGGAGTTTGAAGACATTTTTTTCTACTTAAAATCCTTTCCGGCAGACGCCTTATGATGGTTACTGGACTGCGCTCTGCACCAGGAACAACCCTCATTTGGGTCAAGAATCATCCCGTGTCTTGACGGACAGCCAATCAGATCCTCCGGCTCAAGGGCGGGGGCATCTTCCACTCGACTTCTTAGTTCCATAACCCTCAGGATCTTTTCAGAAGTCCCAATGACTGCGTCCAACCTCGGCACAGGCCTTGCATATGCCGCTCAACAATCCGACAGCGTTCAAGAGAGAAATCATTTTTGCCTTTGTCATCGAGACATCCCCACAGTGTGAATAACTGATGGAAAATGACATTGAATCTACATTTTTGTCAAAATCTTGTCAAAAGTCTTAAACTGTTTGTCCCGTTTCTTCTCTTTGGATTTTGAAGCTCGACTTAGAACCCCTTTAAGATCAAAATGTGCAAAATGTAGAGTAAACTGTTGCAATTTTCCTTCTGGTCTTAAAATTGTGATCAGGAATGTGTCCTTCACCGAAAATACAACTATCACGCCACCCAGTTTTAGAACTTTTTTTTTGTCACGGAATCCATGTTTCCTTCAATGAACCTTAGTTGCCCAGTGCCGGCAGCATTCATGCAGCCCCAGACCGTGACACTACCACCACCACGTTTTGCTGTAGGCAACACGCAATTATCTTTGGCATGTCCCTTCCCATACAAGCAGAGCACTGACTACTCTAAAATGCCCCTAAAGTTCTACGGTTTGGTCCCCTGAGAAGATGTAGAAATTGCAGAATCTGCAGCAGAAATGTTGTCCCACATACTGCAATGGCAGAAAATGTACTAAAGCTGCAAAGCTGGCCGGGGGAAAAGTGCTAGAGTGTTCCGAACTATGAATGGATTATTACCACAGTTGCAAGGTGGTCTTTATTCTTTCATCACGCCCCTCCGTCACCTTGTAGAACAGCTTTTATCTCTCAGCGATGCCTCAATGGATGAATGGCACCTTTAGAGCCCGGCGACCGATTAGGCGCTATTTTGTACCACAGCGACAACAAATAAGGACACGTTTGTTTTTCACTTTTGATTTCTTTGAGGGTGACCGTGGTGCACTGACTACCGCATACGTCCTTTCTCTTAATGAATGGGATATGACCATTGCGCGGACCTTGTTTCCATCAGTGTATCAGTGTGGAAAGAAGTCTGTTCACGGAGGGATTTCAATGGGCACGTTGGTTGGTCGTTCGCCGCGGAGATGGTGGAAGCCGTCATGTGAAAACACACTTGATGAACAGCTATTTAGAGCTTTGATACAGGGCAAGTCGTTCTGGGCAAGTACAATTACTATATGTGCCAACAGCAATCATATTGCCAAGAAACACATTTCAGAGTCTCCACGGCAGGCGGTTATTCACTCTTGGGTGTGAATTATGCCATTAAACCTAAATGTTCCGCTCTTCTCTGGTTTCCTGGTTTTTAAATAGTACCCCCAGTGACTAGACCACCTAGATGGAGTGAATTCTTTCTTTCGCTGTCTTGGTATCCTGAATTGATGATGGTGTTTGCAGGTGTTGATAAGTGCTTGACTTGCGTCTCATGTCAAAACATTGTGAAGCCTGCAGCAGCTGTCAGCGAGACTTATTGGATGTCAGGCTCGATGTGAAGCATTTGCATTTATTGGACCATTGCCAACATAACAACGTTTAATGTGCATTTGGAATACTGTGAGGTGACTTATGTATGTTTAACTTTGCAACTCGACATTTGTGGCGGGGATTAGGTGAATTTAGATCAGGGTTGTTCAAACTTTTCCTATAATCTAAGGATGGGGGGGCAAATTTGATGTTTGATATTCTGTAAACCAACCCATGCGAGTATGCTATCCAGTTTTATGTAGTTCAATAAAAAACAACCAGCATCCCTGCTTTTTGCATTGCTATTTTTATCATCACTTTTCTATTTTTTTATTTTACAAATATTTCAAATGGCCGCACGGTGGATGAGTGGGGTAGCATGTTCACCTCACAGACAGGAGATCAGGGTTCAAAACTCCGTTGGGCATCTCTGCGTGGAGTTTGCATGTTCTCCCCGTGCGTGCGTGGGTTTTCTCCGGGTACTCCGGTTTCCTCCCACATTCCAAAATCATGCATGTTAGGTTAATTGGTGACTCTAAATTGTCCATTAGAGTGAAAATGTGAGTGTGAATGTTTGTATGTCTGCCCTGCGATTGACTGGTGACCAGTCCAGGGTGTACCCCGCCTCCCGCCCAAAGTCAGTTGGGATAGGCTCCAGCATACCCGCGACCCTAATGAGAATAAGCGGTAAAGAAAATGGATGTATGGATGGATATTTCAAATGTCTTGTATTTTTACCCCCATAACACTTCGACTTTATTCCCTAAATATTTTGACGTTATTCTCATAATATTATAGCTTTGTCCGCACAATTTACTAATATTGTCACAATTATTTTTTTTCATATTAGTATGACATCATGCTTCTACATTTGTGTTGTAATGTTTTTTATATCAATATTATCCCTTTATTGTAATATTTCCAATTTATGTGAAATTACTGCATTTTTTTCCATGTTGTTAATTTTTTTTCCAGTTTTTTTTTGTGTAGTATTTTTAAAATGTGTTGAGGGCCAATCAAACTATAGCTGTGGGCCACAAATAGCCCCTGGGCCACATTTTGGACACACCTGACAAAGACTAAAAAAGTCAAAGAAACACTATTGAATTCAAGACAAAACTCATGGCAAAACAGGAAGGTGGTGTTTGTATTGGTGTTTTTGGGAACAGTCACATCAAGACTGTGTGACTTTTCCTAATTACTTGCGTTAAAAGTCCTCCTATACATGAACATCCTGTATTATTTAGTAGCGTGACTCCTGGAAAGAGAGTCTGCATAGCTAAAAGGAAGGTACTCACATCCGGTATTTAATG
The DNA here is from genome assembly GCA_024372805.1 of Oostethus manadensis. NCBI lineage: Eukaryota > Metazoa > Chordata > Actinopteri > Syngnathiformes > Syngnathidae > Oostethus > Oostethus manadensis. The sequence continues at coordinate 1,296,418 of QODF01000036.1, read as the reverse complement.
GCAATGCATTGAAAAGTAGCAGTCATGATGACTGTACAAAAAGAAAACTCATTAACCGTGGGATCGTTATGTGCATTCGTTATGAACAAAGAACCTTGGCGTTGCATAGAAAAAGTGTCCAAGTGTGATATATGGCAAGTTTGTTGCATGTGCATGTGCTTTATTTTTTGTATACAAAGTAAATCTAATTAGGCAGACATTCTCTAACGTCAGCCGTCTTTTCGTGTCTCTCTGTCTCAGATCCCACATGATGCCATCACCGGCCCTTCCTAATCCTGCCTCGGCCACGGAGGATCCCCATCACTCCCCGCACACCTAAGCACCACATTGGGCTGCTGCTCATTCTCCATCCTGATCCATCTTAACACACTCTTGCCTCACACCAAGATTAAGCCCTGATGTGTTGCTGAGTTCTGCTCGGGCAAGGCAGGCCTATTTTATTCTCTGATGGCAACTTCAAAAGTCATTCGAATGTGACGGCAGGTTGTCCGACACGCTCACTTTTTGACCTCATAAATTTGAAGCCAAAGCCCGTCAGTCGCCCACCACTGAAAGGAGACTCAGTGTTGAGGTCAAAGAGACTTGGAGGACGTTCAGCGACGACAGGCAGGTTTTTTTTCCTCACCAAAACCGGACAATGGACTGCGCAGCTTTGTTCTAAACCAGAAGAAACAAATCCTAAGACGTCGTTCTTTTATAGACTGATCTAAGCTGCGTACGTTCCGGATGCTGCCATGCCCATCATCAGCAATGCTAACCACGACTTCAGCAATCTGTCCGTCAGTGACGACAGCAGTCTTGACCGCATCTTCACGGAGATTCCAGAGACTGAGACCATCAAGGTATGAACATGATGATCATGCATGGTGACCATGCGTGCCAAATTGAGAGTGCTACCCATATGATCGGTAATGATCAGATCTGTACACAGTAGAGCAGCAACAATTCATTGAGGAATCGATGATTAATCGATTAGCCAATTTGGCATTGGAGTAGGGGTTTTTTTTAACTTACAAATATAGATATCAAATATGAATGTTTTAATTTCTTTAGCTATCTTCTGGTCTGATACGTTGAAGCCCGAACCACGAACTGTTTGTGTTTGGTGCATACTGATTTGGTCCGTCTAGGGTAAGAGACAGTCGATAAAATCGGTTCACCGATAATGGCATAAAAATGTCATATCGGTAAATATCGGTATCTGTTTTTTTCTCTGTAATGAAAAACGATTTATTCCTCAGGTGGAGGAGTTCAAGTAGGCCAGGGTCTTGTTCACGAGTGAAGGACGGTTAGAGCGTGAGATCGAGAGACGGATTGGCGCAATGTCGCAGTAATGCGGTCGCTGTACCGGACGGTTTTGGTGAAGAGAGAGCTGAGCCAGAAGGCAAAGCTCTCAATCTACTGGTCGATCTACGTTCCTACCCTCACCGTGATCGCGGATACAAGTGGCGGAAATGAGTTTCCTCCGTAGGGTGGCGGGAGTCACCCTAAAAGGCTGAGGAGCTCGGCCATCCTGGAGGTGCTCAGAGTAGAGCCGTTGCTCCTTCGAGAGGAACCATTTGAGGTGGCTCAGCATCTAGTCCGGATGCCTCCCTGGCGAGGTGTTTCAGACGTGCCCAGCTGGGTGAAGGCCTAGAACACGCTGGAGAGACGCCTTGGGGTTCTCTCGGTAGAGCTGGAAGAGGTGGCCGGGGACCGGGAAGTCTAAGCTGAGATTGCTGCCCCCGTACTGGGCGTTGCATCCAGTGAGGCCACTACGTGGAAATACTTTGTCACGTTATGTGTTATTCCTTGCGGTCAGAACTGGGCTTCGATGTGTTGAACCCACACGCGCGGGTGTGCCGGCGTAGATATCACCGACCGTCACTGTTGTTGATTCCACGACAGGACATATGAAGTCACACATACTGGTAATGGTTGATTTCGGAATTGAGAGATGGACAATTTCGGCATTTTGAATATGGTCAACAAAACCAATATCAGACATCGTTCACCTAGGGTGTAATCTATTAATCAAGACAACAAGCTTCAGATTAATCGACCGGGAGAATAACCGTTGGTTGCAGCCCCAGTACACAGTAAAACCTTCTATTCAGTGGAACCTCGGTTGGCATCGTGAATCCGTTCCAGAAGGACTAAAGCGTACGTGAACCGAATCAATTTTTTCCAAATAAGTAAATCCAAATAATCCATTCTGGGCACCCAGAAATGTTAACACAATTGGGACATATAAATGACAGATGAGAAACGGGATAACCGTGTACTCCATACACACATTTTGCATAATATTGCTGTGGATTGAACAGGGAGGGAAAGTGTTTACAATTAGTCTCTTAGTTAGAACCATATTTCAATCTGGAATGTTTTTTCCCCTCTACAGGGTGTTTATTACCAAAGGGCTCAGTTCATCCGTCAGCCAGAGGACCTCGTGTCTGTTGACCACCGCGTGCTTGCCGTGATTAACGTCGGCGGGAATCGCTATACCTTCCCCTGGACTACACTGCAGCAGTTCCCACTCACCCGCCTGGGCCGCCTGTGCGGCTGCAGGTCGCCTGAGGACATTGCCAGCGTCTGCGACGACTATGACGAAGCACGGAAGGAATTTTTTTTTGATCGCTCGCCATCCGCCTTCAGGGTCATCCTCAACTTCCTGGCCGCGGGCAAACTGCGCCTGCTGCGGGAGATGTGCATCCTCTCCCTGCACGATGAGCTCACCTACTGGGGCGTGGAGATGGCCTACATGGAGCGCTGCTGCAAGAGGAAGATGTACACTCGCATCGAGGAGGTGCACGAGCAAGAGAGGCAAGAGGAGGAGCGCAGGCAGAGAAACGCCATGCAGCGAGTTCCCGTGGAGGAGACGACGTACCGAAAAGTTATGAACTGGCTGAGAGACATGGTGGAGAATCCGCAGTCTGGTTTACCGGGGAAGATCTTCGCCTGCCTGTCGGTCATCATGGTGGCGGTGACTGTGGTCAGCTTGTGCATCAGCACCATGCCTGACCTCAGAGAGGAAGAGGACAGGGTAGGTGACCTACACGACACTGCAGCAATAACAATAGACATTAGATGTGTTGTTTTAACAATGCACTTAGTCACTCAGTAGAGCGCAAACCTCCACCACGGCTAAACTGCAAATAAAAGTAGCAAGGAATTAACAAGCTTTGAAAGTCAATATTTAACTGCAATGACATTACTCTTGTTTTTTTTAATTGTGAGATGTATTTAGTGTGCATGATACTTTATTAAAGGGGAGGATAATGTGGCCTAATTACTTTTATAAATCTCTTTCCCGCACAGTTAAAGGGGGCCCTATTATACTTTACTTTTTTTCCTGACTTATAAAGGGTTTGTTTCACAGTTTTTTTCTAACACCCAGTTTCACTGACGTCACGCAACCCGGACTTCCTTATATGGGCAACGTTGAGCAATGACTCACAGGAAATGTTTGCTCCGGTGTGAGGGACGGCTAATTTTGCGCAGCAATGCAAAGCCGGACCATCCGCCAAACTGTCCGACACAATTTCAATGTTACTCGGTTGATTTGGAAGTGTGTGTTCGGCGGGAAGCAGGAAACACAAGGAAAACAGAATCTGGAATATTTAGAAAGCTTTCTGAGCGGCTTATAGTGGATGATCTACAGGAGTCCAAAAGTCAATACAAAGGCCCGAAAATGGGTCGGTCCCCTTTAAAAGATTAATTCCCGACAATCGTGCACATTCCAGAAAATACCTATGATGATTTTTATCCCCATTTATTTACTTGTTATATCCCCATTTATTGTTGTTCTATTGATGCTGTCGTGTCTTCAAGGTTGTCAGGTCCGTTATTGTCTTGGTTCATGCTTTAACGATGTCGGTGCCAGCAACTCGTACAATGGTTTGTACAGATAATTGAGAACCAGAGGCTGCAGTATAATAATAATATGCAGTTTCACTTTCAAATTTACACAACAAACATACTCATACTCATACACCCAACTGGCTTAGGAGAATTAAACCTGCACAAGTCTTGTTTTATTACTTTCAATGGGACAAAAACAGACTGCAAATACTCCGACAAAATAATCATCTCCCTCTCGGGACATCCTCTCAAATGTCTGTGTGTCTGCATTTATAAGTGTGTGAGTGCTGTCCATGAATATCCGGTGAACTGTGCCTACAGCGCAGGATAATGACGCCTCATGCTCACCGAGGCCTGTCCGGTATCTTCCAGTAAACACTGGAGAAATAACGAAACGGTTTCACTGAATTGCACGCATGCAAATGTGTGCACAAATACGTAGAGACAGCACACGTGCACACATGCATATGAATGGAATTGAAGCGGTCCTCGTGACTTCAGCCCTTTCTTGCTCAGATATCTATGAAGCACATCTCATTGTACTTATGAATAAAATAACCAAATTAATAACCTAACCAAACTAGTCAGCTGTCCAAACTCCAAGCGTGCCTAAATGACATCAAGTTGTATGACCTTGGACTTTTTACTATTAGGCTCAGATCAAACTGAAATGACTGTACATCCCTTGGTTCCCAGCACCACAGAGACAAGATTGCAAATGATATCACTGCACTCACCCCCAAGAGCTCCTAGAACCCTATTAACCCAGTAGAACGCCGTGCTCATAGAATCTACTCATCACTCCTAGAATTTTTAGGAGTTGAATGGGTGGTAGACCCTTTAGTTACCAGGCTCCTCTGTTATGGAACCATCTCTCCGACTAAATGCTGGGGGCAAACACCCTCTCTTTAATTATAAGTCAACTCAAAACCCACTTTTTTGCTAAATTATACAGTATACGGTAGTTAGAACTGACCCTGATATGCTGACAGGTATCAGAGACAGTTCTCTATGTTCCTTGGTCTAACACTAGGACTTCTGGCTTGATCTACCACGTACCCCTCTATTCTTTTTGTATCTCGATCGAGACGGACGGCCGCCCCACAGAGCCTGGGTTCTGTCCAAGGTTTCTTCCACAGAGGGAGTTTTTCCTTGCCTCTGTCACCAAGTGCTTGCTCATGTGGGGTTTCCGTTGGTTCTCTGTTTGTGACCTTCATGTGTAAAGTCCCAAGAGATAACTGCTGTTGTGACTGGACGCTATACATATAAATTGAATTGAATTGAATTGCATGGCAATATGGATACGATAACCAGTACCAGCTCAAGCTGGGGTCGTGACAGCAGACAGCAACCAAAATACATGGGATTTTGGTTTGCAGGTCACACTTATATACACAGTAACAGAACTGACGGCCGACAATGTTGACTGATGGCTAACTCGTGTAAGCGGGTTTATTTATTTATTGTATATGTAAGTCTTAAATCATGTATGTCAAGGCATGCATGTCATCTGGGAGGTGTTACCTCACCCTGCCATGTGCGGGAGGCACAGTCGTCCATCATCAATAATAATTGTTATTAATAAAGCATGCTGTTTTATGGTTTTTTTTAATGTGTATATTTAAAAGTATTTTTATAAAAATGGAAAATTGAAGTAAAATACAAATATAAGGCATTCAAAACACACATTGAAAAACACTGGGATGATATGTAATACTATATACTGGTCAGTAGGTGTCAGTAATGTTACTCTAATGCAAGTTTAATTTCACCTTTTGAGCAAATACCCTATAGCGCATACAAAAACGTTCAATGGGAAGTGGATTTACTGAGATTACCATCATTTGTCATTTTTGGAATTGTTATCTTGTTAAAAGGCTGTGCCAAAAAAAAATCTACTTTATTCATTATTAGCATCTAACATATTACATTTTAAAAGCGCCTTGCCCAGCACCAGCTACAGCAGTGCCTTATGGTACCCGTTCGGAATGAGCAGGCACATACTGCCAAAGGGTTGAGTGCAGCAGGGTGTGATATAGAATAATTTAGATAGGCTGCAGAGGGCTTTATTATCAGTAATGCCTGAAACTGAATTTTAAATGTGCTACCAGTAGCAGCCCACGGGTTGGTAAAGAAAACAGATCAAGAAGCTCAGACAAAAGCTTGGACCAAATCCATAAGTCTAATTGCGGGGATGCCAGGAACCTGCACGATTGCATGAATCTATATAAGGAGAATCAAAACAGTGGAGTCACGTTCTATGGTTGTGTGAACAATGTTGGTAACATTTGTTCTAGTAAGCAGACACGATGGCAAGCTGGGACACAAATTCTGAAAAATGGGTGTTTACATTCCCATTGTCGGGATTACATCCTGTGAAGAGGAAGCGAGCTTTTGTGCTTGTGATTGTTTCATGTAAACAATAGAAATGTGTGTGACAGTGGAGCACCATGGGGAGAAATCAAGCTGTCCTCAGGGGCAAGTAGTCTCCACTGAGAACTACACTTCCCCAAATCCCAACCCTTATTCGCACAGCCCTCCATATTGATTTCTGGCAAAAGACTCAATGTGTTAAGAGACCATTTATACTGCGGTGTGTACGTGTCATTGCCTTGTAAGGACATTATGGGCTGGAAGGACATATTTGGCATGGGAGGTCGTCCAAAGTTTTGTCTTCCACCGAAAGCAAACAAACGTATCAGCCGCTTTCATCATCACCCGACTACCGGAGTCTGTGTCCGGCAAGCCTGCACAGGGGTAGGCAGTGAGAGTCTTGTCATCTTTAATTCGCGTGGTCCATCTTTGCGCTTCCCCCTGCTGGAAGGGGCCCAAAATTCCCTCATGCGCTCATCATTCACCTTCCTCGCCTGTCTGAGTGTGTTTGCGTAAGGAGTGAGAAGGGAGAGATGAAATAAGTTGACGATAGGGGACTGGTTTACTTTATGTATGGACCAGTTAAAGAAAAATGTACTAGGTATTACTAGGTAAGTCGGATATTAGCTTTTTTTCCCATTTCTGATATGCCTATGTTGTTCCACTCCTTTTTCTTCTGCTTATCCGGGTCCGGGTCGCAGGTACAGTTCTATCACCGTGGCTGAGGTAATTGGGGTAGTTAAATCACTCCCCAGTGGCAAGGCTCCGGGGGTAGACGAGGGGGTAGACGGAATTCCTCAAGGCTCTGGATGTTGGAGGACTGTGTTGGTTGACACGCCTCTACAACATTGCATGGAAGTCAGGAACAGTACCTCTGGACTGGCAGACCGGGGTGGTGGTCCCCATTTTTAAAAAGGGTGACCGGAGGGTGTGTTCCAACTATAGGGGGATCACACTCCTCAGCCTTCCTGGGAAAGTCTACTCCAGGGTGCTGGAGAGAAGGGTACGACCGTTAGTCGAACCTCGGTTAGAGGAGCTGCAATGTGGTTTTCGTCCCGGTCGCGGAACACTGGACCAGCTCTACACCCTTGCAAGGGTACTCGAGGGTATGTGGGAGTTTGCCCAACCAGTCTACATGTGCTTTGTAGACCTGGAAAAGGCATTCGACCGTGTCCCTCGTGGTGTCCTGTGGGGGGTGCTCCGGGAGTACGGGATTGATGGTCCGCTTCTACGTGCCATTCGGTCCTTGTACAATCGAAGCAGGAGCCTGGTTCGCATTGCCAGCAGTAAGTCGAGCTTGTTTCCGGTGAACGTTGGCCTCCGCCAAGGCTGCCCTTTGTCACCGATTCTGTTCATAATCTTCATGGACAGAATTTCTAGGCGCAGTCAAGGTGTTGAGGGAGTCCAGCTTGGTGACCTTAGGATCTCGTCTCTGCTATTTGCAGACGATGTGGTCCTTATGGCCTCATCAGGCTGTGACCTTCAGCGTTTACTGGAGCGGTTTGCAGCTGAGTGTGAAGCTTCTGGGATGAGACTCAGCACCTCCAAATCCGAGGCCATGGTTCTCAGTCGGAAACGGGTGGACTGTACCCTCCGGGTTGGGAGTGAGGTCTTGCCTCAGGTGGAGGAGTTCAAGTATCTCGGGTTCTTGTTCACGAGTGAGGGAAGGTTGGAGCGTGAGATCGACAGACGGATCGGTGCAGCATCTGCAGTAATGCGGTCGCTGTACCGGACCGTCGTGGTGAAGAGAGAGCTGAGCCGGAAGGCAAAGCTCTCTGTTTACCGATCGATCTACGTTCCCACCCTCACCTATGGTCATGAGTTATGGGTCATGACCGAAAGAATGAGATCGCGGATACAAGCGGCGGAAATGAGTTTCCTTCGTAGGGTGGCTGGACTCACCCTAAGAGATAGGGTGAGGAGCTCGGCCATCCGGGAGGAGCTCAGAGTAGAGCCGCTGCTCCTTCACATCGAGAGGAGCCAGTTGAGGTGGCTCGGGCATCTANGGAAAATGGATGGATGGATGGATGGGTCGCAGGTAGCAACAGTCCCAGTACGGGAGTCCAGACTTGCCGGTCTCCGGCCACTTCTTCCAGTTCCACTGGGAGGACACCAAGCCGTTCCCAGGCAGACCAAGAGACATAATCCCTCCAGCGTGTCCTAGGACTTCCCCCGGGGCCTTCTCACCAGAAAGGCGTCCATCCTCAGCCACCTCAACTGGCTCCTCTCGATGTGAAGGAACAGCAGATCTACTCAGAGTTCCTCACCCTTTCTCACCTGAGTGAAGTTGACCCCCCACCCCGCCTGAAACTCTGGTCAAATAGTCTCATTTGTTTGTGTTGCGTTGTGCCGTTTTGTGCAAATTAACAAAATTAACCTCGGACAGATCATCCAGTCATTATGCAGAAGCTGAGCACTCGGTGGGGGGCACAAAGCCCTGCATTTATCCAATGACCGTCCAGTTTTGCGCAGTGACGTGACTGCCGAAAAATAGGTCTGCCACAACGTGGCCGTACCGGCGCCACTACAGGCTAACGTCGCGACCGTTAAGTTGCCCGATATTTGTCAACAAAACGCACGCTCCTGGTTTTAACACGTCAAAACCCAGTTCTGACTGCGGGGACTTGCACAGGATTTGACAAAGTATTTTCATGTATTGACCGCACTGGATTCCTCCACGATGGCCAGTACAGGAGCCCATTGGCCTATATAAAGCACTTTTTAGAATTGGCTCTTCCATCTATGCATTTTCTATACCGCTTATCCTGATACAATTTCAGGTTACACAATATAATATAAGGTTATACAATATGATATATTATTGTGGGCCAGTATTGTTGGACATGCCTAGTTATTCTGTTCCCCTTGCACCCCAGTGCTTATGCTCGTCCTCAGCTCATCTCTTCTATCAACCACTCAATTATGATACTTAGAGTTCTGGCAGCTGACTTCTATTGTGCAGCCTAAGCCCTCCAGTCTATCCCCTGTCTATTTTTTCGATCAATGCACTTAATGTAAAATCTGTTCTTAGAAGGGAGCCTTTATTATCTCATCTATCTGTTTGGGTTTTGCCAACTTCCTGTGGGGAAGTCAAGCCCTTCCCCGTTGTGTCAGTAAGTGCAAATACATGCATTAGATATTGGTACCTGACAGAATCAGAATAAAGGACATAAAGTGATTACCATGGTTACGTCATGGCTGGATTCAGATAGTTTAAGGAGGATTTTGTCACTTTGTCACTGGTCATAACAGTAGACAGCAGTTTGTACGTTGCATGTATTGCATGTTTTCTGTTTTGCGGAAGAGATGGGAGGACAGAGGATGATTCTGATTGAATAGAATTTAAGTTCTCTTTAGTCTACCTGTTGGAAGAAAGAATTGGAGAAAGTGTTTTGTTGTTGTTTTCCAAGGGAAAAAACACAAAAGGGCATCAGTGGCCAAAAGCTGCTTCTTCTTCTGCTTCAGCAGCTCGCTCCCTATGAAGGTTACATCAGCACTAGGATGGAATGAATGGAAAAATAAGAATCCACGGTTCGTAATAACTACTAAAGTTTTAAAAGCTCCTAAGCCTCTCTACTTATACACACAGCCACACTAGATGAAGACCCATTATAATAACCTAACACCTTTTGTGCTCGACTCATTCTTCTGCCTTTTAATGTCTTAATCTTGCAGTTTTATTCTGAAGGGGATGTTTTTCGTCTTTTAATACGCCTGTAGGCCACGTCAATGCTCTGTCATAGAAGCCTTGTTAGCCTTGTCTCTTCTTGAGCTTCAGAAAGTACTTAACTGTTAGCCTTTCATGCTTATTCTTAGGCATGTCTGATGATATCGGTGACTATGTCTCCTTCTGATATGAAACTTGCAATTTGCAATGACTGCAAAGCGTTGGCTATGCGACGCGGAACCAAGACTTCTTCCTTCGGTACTTCCAATTCCCAGGATGAAAGCCATCAATTGGGTAATCATGGGGTGTATCACACTGGACCCAACTTGTGGAGTTCCCTAAGCCAGGCTTTGCCATGCCCAATCAGAAGTATTAATAAAGATTAGTCATTTTTATAGTCATAGTTAAGTCAAAATATGTCTTCTTGCTTTGTGTCAACATACATTTACAGTGTAATAGCTGTGCAAGGATAATCATCTTCATTGGCGTTACAGCATGTATGGCATACATTTTTTGTGCATACAAAATGACTCAGCAAAGAGCCGTTATTGTCTAAATCGCTGGCAAAAAACTGAGCAGCAAGATAATTGTGTCTTGCTTACAGTTAAGCATGGTGGTCAAGGCCTTGTGCTGCATGAGTGCTGCCAGCACTCTGGAGATGCGGTTCATTGAGTTATACATGAATTCCAACATGTATTGTGACACTGTGAAGCAGACCACGATCCCTTTCTTTGGGAAAATGTCTCACAAGACAGTTTTTTAAGACGATAACAAGCCCAAAAACACCTCATGTCTGACTGCTTCAAGGACTATTTACAAGTCTTAATACTATAGTGTGGTCTCCATTTTTATCAGGCAGGGGTTGGATAGACACCTTAGTTCCCTCTACCAAGACATGATCTCACTTTAAATAAGGTACAAAGTACAGTAGTTACTGAGGAACTAATGAATCACTAATCAAGTTCTAATGACTAAGGCACGTATAGTTATAGTAGTCACCGAGGAACTATTGAAGAACTAATGAGTAGCGTAGTTACTGAGGAACAAAGGAGTAGTTACTGAGGAACAAAGGAGTAGTTACTGAGGAACTAATGAGTAGTTACTGAGGAACTAATGAAGAACTAATAGTAGATTAATTACTGAAGAGCAAAGGAGTAGTTACTGAGGAACTAATGAAGAACTAATAGTAGATTAATTACTGAAGAGCAAAGGAGTAGTTACTGAGGAACTAATGAAGAACTAATAGTAGATTAATTACTGAAGAGCAAAGGAGTAGTTACTGAGGAACTAATGGAGAACTAATGAGTAGAGTAGTTACCAAGGCACGTATAGTTAAAGCAGTCAACGAGGAACTATTGAAGAACTAATGAGTAGCGTAGTTCATGAAGAGCAAAGGAGTAGTTACTGAGGAACTAATGGAGAACTAATGAGTAGAGTAATTACTGAGGAACAAAGGAGTAGTTACTGAGGAACTAATGAAGAACTAATGAGTAGTGGTGACGGTAAGGTAGGTTCGTTCCTCATTAACTACTGTAATTGTGTGTACCGTACTGTAAAGTGTTACCTCGCGATATTTCGGACATTTGTGAGAATAGTTTGAAAAAGGATAGCAAGAAAGGTGCATAACGGCACGGTTGAGTGAGTTTGTTTCGGATTATCTGAAGGGCCCTGACCTTAAGCCAGTGGTTCTCGGTTATTTTCTGTCACGCCCCCACAAGGGGCCAGAAATGTTGTCGCGCCCCCCAACTTGAAATACTATTGACAACAGGTAATAGCTATTCATTTATCTGTAGTTTACAAACTGAACTTGGAACTGAAAGCAGGGAAATTCCACAAAATGGAGAGCTGTGAGGTGTGTCCAAGAGTCAAATGGCATGTTGTGTGTAAGCAATTTGGACATATTTGGCAGGTTTACACTAACACTGAAAGTACTCCCTGCTTCTCGCGCCCCCCCGACAGTTACCCCCCACTCCCGTCACCAGGGGGACCCGCCCCACTATTTGAAACCCACTGCCTTAAGCCCATCCAAGATTTGGGTTGAACGAGAACAGAGATAGTGAGCCAATAGGCCCTCACTCGCGTCCAATTCTCACCTCAAAAATCTCTTTTGGACAAATGCAGTAAGTCCAACTCCATGTTTTATTTTCCCCTTATGCCTTCTTGTAGATGACCCACCACTTTAGGTCCATGGTGTGTAAGCATACAACTGTGCTGTGTGCAGCATTAACATTGATTAGAACCGTTTCTACTGGACTGACCCCGCACTGACCCCACTAATCTGTCGCAGTAAAATCTCTGGCAGGATGTCTGCAGCTGATTGGAGGGAGAAAGGCATAACTGTCCCCCCACAAGCAGGCGGCCTCGTCACACGTCGATAACCGGCTTGGCTAAACTTGGTGGCGTCTGACATTCTCCTGCACAAATTTAAGCCGAGCAAACACTTTGACTCCTCTGCGTGCTTTTTGCATATGTTTCTCTGCTCGCCGAGCGCCGTTCTGATTCATTCGTTCATTTTCTATGCCGCTTATCCTCGTTAGGGTCGCTGGTATGCTGGAGCCTATCCCAGCTGGCTTTGGGCGAGTGGCGGGGTACACCCTGGACTGGTCGCCAGTCAATCACAGGGCACACATAGACAAACAACCATTCACACTCTAATGGACAATTTTTAGAGTTTTTAGACAAAACCCGCGCACGCACGGGGAGAACATGCAAACTCCACACACAGATGCCCAACGGAGATTCGAACGCTGAACCTCCTGACTCCTGACATTTTCTGACCGGGGGGGAGTAACGGAAGTGGCCTTTTATGTCCTTAATCCTGTAAATTGAAGTGGGATTTGCTCCTCAGTAGTTGCGCTCCCAGCATCAATCCTGAGTACGTAGAGAAGAAAAATGGAGGAAGATGGTGGAGATGATAAAACGTGGGTAGGTAGGAGTAGGAGAGCAATGGACAATGTGAGGCTAAGCTTAATCTTCAGAGCGTCTGGTGAGATGGAGGCGCTTTTTTTGTCCAAGATGTCTTGGTAAGATGAACCTTGAAGATGAAAGTGGAATTAACAGGGCTTTTCACAACACTCAGTCGGTTACTTAATTAATCAGCTGCGTTAACATTCATTTTTATCGGGAACGCAGGTGGAGCAAATAAACATGACACTTGCCAGACTCCTTTCTGACTCGTCCCTTCGCTCAGGAGAGCTGTTCAAATTGTAAAGACTTGTCCGGGAGTCAAATATAACCAGGTAATAGGAAGAGGGTACACATGCCCGATACGCACTTATTGAAGCCAAGGTGGAACAATTCTAACCTAAGCCTAAGTGCCTAGGGCTAATTCAAAACAGCAAAGGCCGTCTATCGCTAACCATTTAGTTTCCACACACGTATTACAGACGTGACTGACAGGATTAGTGCTGATGGCACACTAAATCACATCCCTTCTGCAGGGAATCCAATTGGAGTGCTGTCTGTGGTGTAATTGCAGAATGAACATGTGAAGGTGCGTTCATCTCAGTGCCAGTCAGTTGTGAAATAACATTTAAAACACATAATGAAACAATGCACTGTGCTCATTCCTAGCCAACAACAGTCCCGATCCAACCCCAAAGGGACTAATGGCGTTCAGTGTGATCCGTCATTCATTATGTGGAAAGAAAAGATGTAGCGTGCACTACTGGGATGCAACCAGCAGGGTTGCTGTTTTGTTTGAACCAGTTTGACTTATCCAGCTATGAGAAGTAGACCTACCTGTACATCCACATAGATCAGGGGTCTCAAACTTGCGGCCCACGGGCCATTTGCGGCCTGTGGGACGGTGTTTTGGTACCCCCATCTTTAAACAAAAATGTAATGTTTGTGCGGCCTCAACAACGAAGTGAAGAAAAGGCAAGTATTTATTTATGCGAAGATTAAAGTTCTCGACGGAATCGCGGGATGTCGATACTCAACATGACCGTCTCACTCAGGGTGTCATAAACAGACATTTGTAAGACAATCCCGCAAAGGACACTGGGGAGCAGGAAGTGCTCCCAGCAACGTTGCAATATGAATGGCACAGTGTTGTGTGCGGGGTTGACGAACCAACCAATCACAGTGGGGTATAACACTCTCAGGGGTGTGACATCGACTGAGCTTGATGCAAGCAGAGAAACCTTTTTCAATGAGTCAAAGTTAGCGCAGCGTTGGGATGGAGATTCTGCTTCTGTGCCTGACTAGGTAAGCGCAGACATCCGTGCCAGCTCGCTGTTCGCGTCCCAAAAAGGGTTTTAAGTTGATGCCTGCATCGTGCGTGCATCGACTAAACACGACACGCCAAGTGAATTTAAATGCAGTATATTCCACACACCCAAACAAGTCTTCCATCCATCCATCCATCCATTTTCTTCTGCTTATCCGAGGTCGGGTCGCGGGGGCAGCAACCTAAGCAGAGAGTCCCAAACAAGTCTTTTTCTAAACAAATATGGCTCAGCTATGTGAAAGGAAGTGCTGCCACGTCCTTAGGAGTAAAAAGTAACCATTTTCAGAGAAACCTATTGACTGAGGATAAAGGTTAAAGAACTGTAACGTGTAACTGAAAACTGAAATTTATTACTGATTTAAGCTACTAAAGAAGGGACGTACCCGAGGAAAGTTATGAACTTGTTTACACCAAGCTTCTTGTTCCTTTTATTTTGTATTTGTTTATTTATTTGTTGATTGATTGAGAACTTTAGTAGTAGTTTTGCACTCAACTTGTTTATACCAGTGTCTTTGTCTATCTTATTTTGTGTTAAAAAATAAACATTTGATATTGGCTTAAAAGAAAAATAATAATGTAAATTGTGTATGTGCGCCGCGGCTGTGGCTCAGACTCCGCCTCGTGCAGCCCCAAGGCAAATTGAGTTTGAGACCCCTGATATAGATGTTGACTATTCAGAAGTCCTGGAGAGAAGGGTCCGCCGGCTAGTTGAATCTCAAATTCAGGAGTAGCAGTGTGGTTTTTGTCCTTGTCCACTGCATATGAGTATGGGTACCAGACAACCTAATTCTGGTGGTTTGTTCCCTGTAGGTAGATGAGTATGGGTACCTCATTCTGGTGGCAGAGCTTAGCTGGCAATAAGTCATACTCATTACCAGCGAGAGTTGGTTTCCTTGGTCACCGATTCTG
This sequence comes from Oostethus manadensis, assembly GCA_024372805.1. NCBI lineage: Eukaryota > Metazoa > Chordata > Actinopteri > Syngnathiformes > Syngnathidae > Oostethus > Oostethus manadensis. The sequence continues at coordinate 1,281,398 of QODF01000036.1, read as the reverse complement.
TTCATAACCTTCATCAACAGAAAGGGTGATGGGATACGGTTTGGTGGCTGTAAGACTTGGTCTCAGTTTTTTGCAGATGATGTTGTCCTATTGGCTTCATTGGGCCATGATCGTCAGCTCTCATTAGATCGGTTATGTGTGACCCAACACCTCCAAGTCCAATTGCATGGTTCTCGTCCCAAAAAGAGTGCCATCTCTGCATCTGGGATGATTCTTCTGCCCCAAGTGGAACAGTTCAAGTACCTTGGGGTCTTGTTCACGAGTGAGGGAAGGATGGAATGGGAGATTGACAGGCGGATTGGTGTGGCGTCTGCAGTGATGTGATTCGTTGTGGCGAAGAGGGGGCTGAGCCGAAAGGCAAAGCATTTAGCATTTGATTTACGCTCCTACCCTTACCTACGGTCATTAGCTTTGGCTCGTGACCAAATGGACTAAAGAACTAAAGATCTTGGATATCTACGTTCCTACCATCACCTACATTAATGAACTTTGGCTAGTGAGCTCGGGGACTAAAGGACTAAAGATCTCGGACACAAGCAGCCAAAATGAGTTTCTGTAGGTTGGCTGGGTTCATCCTTAGAGCTCCACCAAGAAGAGGATCTCAGAGAAGAGCTGTTTCCCCTCTACAGTGAAAAGAGCCAGATGAGGTAGCTTTTAATCCGGATGCCTTCCAAATGCCTCTCTGTGGAGGTTTTCAGGGTACGTCAAAACGGCAGGAAGCCTCGGGGAAGACTTGAGACACAATGGTGAGACTATGTCTCTCAACTAGCCTGGGTACTCCTGGGTGGCTGCTGAGGCTGCTGCGCCCGAGTCCCAACCCTGGATTAGCAACAGAAGAATACAGAGAGCGGCTATTTTTTTAATGAGCAGTTATGTTGCGTTCAGGTTTGAAGCTTCTGTGATGATAGGCCATACTGCCTATCATCTTGTCTTTCTGCAGTACAAAGTCAGCAGTGCAGCTTGGTTGCACAAAATGAAGACGCTATCAGACAACCTCAGGTGCAACATGGCAATCTTCCCTGATGACAAGACTTTGATTGTTCAGGCGAGACTGATGTGAGCAAAAGGAGGAGGGAAACAAAATCTTGAGGCAGCTTGAGGAGAATAAGGGTAAATGAGAAACACATTGGCTCTCACTGAGGCATTTGCAGTCACAATCATTTACAGAGTCAGAGAGACCTGACCTTTCTGTTGCTGCAGATTGTCTTATTATCAGGCTTTGACAAAGCGTTGTGCTGTTTGTGTCTGTACATGTGTGGTGCCACCTTTAGGCAGTTTTGCATTCAGAGATTTTTAGTAAAAACCTACTCCGCTGTGATTTTAAATGTTTATATCGCCAAGTGTTGTGTGCAAAAAAAATCACATACAGTAACGAAAAACTATTGCCACAAATATGTATCGATTTCCGTGCATTTTCTTGGTTATCGTATGACTAAACAGTGCTGACTAAAAAACTAGTCCATTTGCTAACGTATCATTTAGTGGAATGTAACGTGCCGAAACAAAGCATAGACGTGCTGGTGTCTCTGAGAAGAATAGATAGTGGTTCTTTTAGAGATGGGACACTATTTAGCAGGGGTAGGGAACCGATGGCTCGTGATAAGTTTGTAAACATTATAACATTTATTTTAATTTATTTAAAATATATGTAAAATATCTTGGTTTACAACAAAGGTGTTCCAAGTGCGCTAAAAATACAATTTAACAAAAAAACTGACAAACAGTTGTCATTTTTGGAAAATTAGGTTGTGGTAAAAGTTATAATATTAGAAGAATAAAGTCAAAATATTACAGGAATAAAATCATAATTCTGAGAATAGTTGGTTAGTAATAATTGGAAAATTGCGTCATTTTACGGGTAGAAAGTACAAATTTTAAGAGAAAAAAGTCACAATTTTACGAGAATAATTTTGTATTATTATGAGTAAAAGCAACATTTTTTTCTCATTATTGTATTAACAGAGTTTATATTTATTTTTTACATGTCGCAATATTAAGAAACAAACAAACCAATGTAAAGTTGTAATTTTTGGAATACTAGGTTGGGAAAAAAATAATTTTAAGTAAAGTTAAAATATTGTGGAAATAAAGTCAATATCACAATCCATCCATCCATCCATTTTCTTCCGCTTATCCGAGGTCAGGTTGCGGGGGCAGCAACCTAAGCAGGGAAGCCCAGAGGTCCCTCTCCCTGGCCACTTCGCCTAGCTCTTCCCAGCGGATGCCGAGGCGTTCCCAGGCCAGCTGAGAGACATAGTCTCTCCAACGTGTCCTGGGTCTTCCCTGAGGCCTCCTACCGGTTGGACGTGCCCTGAACACCTCCCCAGGAAGCCGTTCGGGGGGCATACTAACCAATTGCCCAGGCCAGCTCATCTGACTCCTCTCTGCGGAGGAGCAGCGGTTCTACTCCGAGTTTCTGCAGGATGACAGTGCTTCTCACCCTATCTCTAAGGGAGATCCCAGCCACCCTGCGGAGAAAAATCATTTTGGCCGCTTGTACCCGCAATCTTGTCCTTTCTGGTCACTACCCAAAGCTCATGACCATAGGTGAGGGTAGGAACGTAGATCGACCGGTAAATCGAGAGCTTTGCCTTTTGGCTCAGCTCTCTTTTCACCACGACAGATCGGTGCAGAGTCCGCATCACTGCAGACGCCGCACCAATCCGCCTGTCCATCTCACGTTCCATCCTTCCATC
>QODF01000036.1:1214268-1269489 GCA_024372805.1 Oostethus manadensis | reverse complement strand
TGCCAGGCAGGAGGCCTAGAGGAAGACCAAAGAGGAGGTTTATGGATGTAGTGAAAGAGGACATGAAGGTAGTTGGCGCAAGAGAAGAGGATACAGAAGACAGAGTTAGATGGAGGCAATTGATTCGCTGTGGCGACCCCTGAAGGGATAAGTCGAAAGGAAAAGAAGAAGAGTTGCAGCCATGATTAGTAAGTTAATTGGATAATTTAGGTAAAAAACATTCCTGAATTGAGAAATAACTCGCCGCACGCTGGATGAGTGGATAGCATGTTGGCGGCATTAATGTGTCCCATTGTGTGCAGTAATTCCTTGTCTGTAGCTTTAAAAGACACAAAAAAGAAAAAGATGCGTGTTCATGTCTTGCATGAAGATTGTGGATGATGGGCAATACTCTGAAGAAGTGCCGTTTTCCTTTAAGGGCTATGGACCTGGATTCGGTAAAGGTCGCAGCTTGTTGGACCAATATGGGATAAAAACATCAGGGTTTTGTACTGCATTTAGGATAGATTTCAATTCTATTCCCTGGTGCCAGCAACTTTGTGATTGTGATCCTCTTAATTAGCATATAATTCACTGCTTAGTCTTAGATAAGTCTGCATACCACTGAGATATTTTTTTATTACCACGTATCTTTTATGACCTGAGGGTGCATGCATATAGCGAGAATTGCCCGAGGCAGCACACGATGTACAGCTTCAACGGATCCACGAGTTTGAAAGCGCATCAATAATTCAAAACAACGGCGGCGTCTCCGTGTCTGACAAAACAAAGACACATTTACACTTCAAACCGCGTGTGCACACCGCGGTCTCACTGATGAGGTATGCGGATGAAGCCCCGCTGGGAAGCGGTGGCTCCCAAGCCGAGGGTAGATGGAAGTGACCAAGAATGCAACGGCGTGGAATGGAATGCGACGGAATGCGGTAACGGAAACCAGCGCACGTTAGCTCACTTGGCGTTTTCTGGAGTCATTCTTGTTTAAGCACAGTGTTACTAAAAGACAGCTGTTCGTCACGGAGCAATACGGTATATTTTATCACCGTAGTCCCCTGACCATCTGCGATGCCATTAACACAGACACCGCCATCAAAGTAGAGCATCATAAATCACAAGCATCTGCCTCCGTACCATGTTCCCATTGTCTTTCTCCCAACGTGTTGTGTTTGTCGCATTTTTGCATGATTGCAAAATATGTTGAGGGGGTCTTCAGAGAAGTAAACAAAAAGGTTTGTTGCACCGTTAGCAAATATGTCCTTCTGTTTGATGCTTGCAGTAGCGTTCAAATTAATAGCAGTTCATTTTGTTGGTTTGGAACCAAGATTTTGCTGGTTTACTAGTGTGTTTGGGGTGATTGTCTTGTTGAAACAGCCATTTCAAGGGCATGCCCTCTTCAGCATAAGGCAATATGACCTATTCAAGTATTTTGACATATGCAAACTGATCCATGATCCCTGTTATGGGATAAATAGGCCCAACACTATAGTAGGAGAAACATGCCCATAACATGATGCTTCACTGTCTTCACTGTGTACTGTACCCAAAAAGAACAATTATACTCTCATTAGTCCACAAAATGTTCCTCCATTTTGTTGCGTTCTTTGGCAAATTGTAACATCTTCTGGACACTCCTTTTTTGACAGAGGGACTTTGCAAGGAATTCTTGTAAATAGATTAGCTTCACACAGACGTCTTCTAACTTTCACAGTACTTACAGGTAACTCCAGACTGTCTTTGATCTTCCTGGAGCTGGCCATTGGCTGAGCCTTGGCTATTCTGGTTATTATTCCATCCATCTTTTGATAGTTGTCTTCCGTTTTCTGCCACGTGTCTCTGGTTTCGCTCTCCATTTTAAGGCACTGGAGATCATTTTAGCTGACCAGCCAAAAAATGTTTCCGCCTCTTCATAGGTTTTCCCCTCCCCAGTCAACTTTTTCATCAAAGTACGCTGTTCTTCTGAACAATGTCTTGAACGACCCATTTTCCCCAGGCTTTCAAAGAGAAATGCACGTTCAGAAAGTGCTGCTTTCATCCTTAAATAGGGGCCACCTGATCCACACCTGTTTTTTTTACATATATGATTTATTTTACATATATATTTTTCACGGCCCCTCTGCCAAATGTTTTAACCCGATGTGGCCCGCTAGTCAAAAATTTAGCCCAGCCCTCTTTTAAGCAGTGGCGGCTGCTACTCATTTAAGGAGGGAAGGCTCATGTTTTCCCGCCCTACATCATAAATGTGTTTATTCATTTATATGTAAATTCTACCCCCCGTTCCTTTTCAAGAAAATGATCTGTGACCTTTCGTAGCAGCTGGGCGTCTTTTCCGCTGCTCGTTGTTCGACTGCACAGACGCTTCTCCGGGACTTTGTTGTTGTTGACTCTGCAGTTCTTTTTTAACTAACAAAGTTACACCACAGGTTTCGGCTTTTTTGTCGACCACGGCCTCGACGTAGCACACAACTGGGCCAAAGGAAGGCGAGAAACACCATTGAATTCAATAAAGAGTGCAAATGTGCGAAAGTGCAAAAGTGCAAAAGTGTCAGCCTCAGGTCAGGCGCTCAGGTACAGGTAGAGTTGATGGTTCAATGTTCATTTATCCCTTCGGTTCATCGTTTCTATGCATCTCACATTGTTTTCTGCATGTACTGTAAACCTATGATTATTGTATATTAAAAGTGCAATACAATTTGGTTCTAGACTGACCTTTTAGAACAGATTAATAACAAAAACCGAGGCATTCAGAACTTTGCCATTGTGCAAATGCTTCTGCGCATATCCATGTACAAAAAACTGCAAATGTCCTTTCCAGAAAAGTCCCTTGGCTGCGGTATTTCATTTGACCAAGATATTTTGATAGAAATGTGAATGAAAATGAGAAATATCCGACGGGTCGTGCTGCGGGCTTGTGCTGAAAGGAGCTGTCACAGAGTCCCGGAGAGAGTCACACGGAGGAGCGAAGGTCAGAAAGACTGAAAGGCTGTTTGAAGAGACAGGAGTAGAAAGCTTGTAGCTGGAACAAATGGCCTTTCGTACAAAGCGAGAGAGCAGCATTGCAGAGCCCTAATGGGACTAATGCCGGCGCAAGAGCACCGAGGAGGGGAGTTAAAGGAGAGGTAGAAAGCGCACAAACATGAAAGCTCAGGGCAGAAAGTGTCTGAAAGATTGATGCGGGAACGGCACTCCCGAATTCCCACAGTGCTTTCGGGCTTTCGCCACACAGAGGAACTGTGAGGAATGCATTTTGATTAAGGAGGAGGACAGCGGTGGAGGCTGATATTTAGTTAGATTTACCACGTGCTACTCTCAAAGAGAGAGAGACTTCTTGTCATTATATTTGTCTTTGCTGTTAGTAAATGTCTGCATGAGGCAAAAAATAGTCAAGGAACCACTGGCCCTAGGAAATCAGTTTTCCATCCCTCCATCTTCTATACCGCTTATCCTCATTAGCGTCGTGGGTATGCTGGAGCCTATTCCAGCTCGGGATAGGGACAATTTAGAATCGCCAGTTAACCTAACATGCATGTTTTTGGAATGTGGGAGGAAACCGGAGTACATGCAAACTCCACACAGAGATGCCCAACGTAGATTCGAACCCTGATCGCCTGACTGTGAGGCCAACATGCTGCCCACTCATCCACCGTGCGGTCAAAATCTCAGACTCATTTTATCACCATAGTTTGTGTGTTTACTTCGGTGAATCAGATGAATGCAGGAATCCTTACATTTATTGAAGCAAAACATCAATGGAAAATTTTGCCCAGTATTTTTCGAGCTTTTCATTCCTACAGAATCCTCCACAAACAATCATATCCGTGCAATTGCAGTCGTTTATCAGTGTGTTTTATTACCACTATTACACTATTGCCGCTCTTGTCTTGATGGTTGAAGGTTTTGTGTGTGTTGAAAATGTTCCCCAGCGGGTGCCTCTTCCAGACGTGGCTGTCGCTTTTATTTCATGCTTAAAGTTCGCAGGCATGGGCATCCTAAAACACTTGGTTGCATTACCAGAAACACAACTTTGGCACACACACCTGCTAAAGTAGTGAGCTCACGGTCGGTTTGAGTGTTTTCACTGACTTACTCCAGTAGGGGGCTCGGTGGTGTTTGTGAGAAAATGATGCTATGAATGAGCTGTCCGCTGGGGAAATATAAACGTTCCATATAAACGTTCCAATGAATCCACTTTTAACAGTGGATTCCATTTTTATTGGCCAATTCTGGAATTCCGTCCACGATTCTGTTACTGTAAAAATGATAAAACCTCGGGAACCATGATGTGCGTTGATGGTGACTTAGGAATCTACTATTCATTTCTGGGCTATAACAGCTTAATACCGGATGAACTGTATCCATATTTGTCTTTGTTATCAGTATGTAGAAGTTAACAAGAGTGATGAATGAAAGATCCAACAGTATCAGGGTAGAACTTTTTTGTAAAATATCGGCCATATATTGCAGCCAGTAGTGGCTTATAGTTACACTTGTAGTGTGACCCACCAAGAGTCCGTTAGCCCGAATTCCGTTCTCCGGGTACTCCGGTTTCTTCCCACATTCCAAAAACATGCATGTTAGGTTCATTGGCGCCTCCTAATTGTCCATCGGTATGAATGTGAGTGTGCATGCTTGTTTGTCTGCCCTGCGATTGGCCGTCCAGGGTGTACCCCGCCTCTTGCCCAAAGTCAGCTGGGATAGGCTCCAGCATATCCCGCGACCCTAATGAGGATAAGCCACATAGAAAATGGATGGACGGTTATTATCAACCCATATTGGCATAAAAATGAGATATTGAAACATATTGGTATCATTTTTTCTCTGTCTGGCAGCTCAAATGGCAAATAAGTAATTTGCAATGACTGTAAAGGCCCAGCAAAGGGAGGGTCTTCCCTAATACTTCTAATATAACAAACTCCATTTCTTTTCTGCCAATATAAAAACTTCAGCAAACACAAACAGCATACAGTATAAACTCACAGAGTTGCACACAGTTCACTTCTGTCAGAAGGTTGTTCTGTAGAGTTCAGGTAGAGTTCACACGTAGAGTTCATGCAAAATAACAAGAAAATCAAGACAAGTGACTCTTTTAAATAGTATTAGTCCTACTGTTAAGGTAGCAGGTGTCCCATGAAAGTGAAGGCCAGTTGGGACAAATAACAGCTCAGAACTAACCCCATTGCGGGTTTGCAAAATGTTAAATGTTAATGCAAAAGTGTGTAAACAAAAATGCCAGAAAAGTCATTTTGATAGGAACAGACACGTTGGCACCGATCGGCTTAGCTCGTGACAAGCGGTCGTCCGCGTTCTACAGTTTTCGTTCTCACCGTTACACATGGCTGCGTGCGTTCCTTGACAGCTCACTACGGGACGCGTACTTTTATTTCTAAATACCGGATGGTTGGAAACCCCAGGGCAGACACAAGCATTAGCGATACTAATATATTTGAAGATGCGTAGCAAAGCCTCGCTTGTCCGAGAGGGAAGACAAAAACTCTTCACTCAAAGCAAATGTGATGGAGGTGTTTTTTTCCACAGTTGGTGAGGACACTTATTACTGTTACAAGTCAATTTTGGATAAAAGGTGACCTTCGATATTTTCAAAGTTGCTAAATCTGTGCAGCACACAATGTCTGCTAACCCTTAACTAATCTTTCATGACCTTTAGCAGCTCGGGGGATTTTCTTCTGTGGAGCATCTTCATTAAACTGAGTACGAGGACATGTCCCAACCAGGCGGGGTGCTGATAACGCCGTTTCCAGCCGCAGCAAAACATTCCCATTACACGCCTTAATTCTGCAGACCAAAGAACCGAATGGAAGGATGACAATGCCCGAGCAGCGAATACAAATAGTTTGTTGTGCTGCTGCAAATGTCCAACTCTCATTTGCAGCCAAACAACAACCCCGTGCGGGTGCACCTCACACGGCGCGTGTAAAAGGCTTAAAGTGACATTGGGATGAAGGAGGAAAGCAGTGATATATGAGGGCGGTGGGACACGTGTGTCATAGGGGAACAATGGAGGGAGTTGTCTTTAATTCGGGGAACACTGAAACCAATGAAGCCTTTGAAGGGGAAAGGGCGAATCGCGGTGGGCGCGGCGAATGGCGAAAAACAAAGGATGAGAGGGAGGGAGCCCGGCGAGGGTGATGAAGGGGGGAGCGGAATGACTAATGAGGAGGAGGAGGAGACGTTGACAAAATGACAGGAAGAGGGTTGCAAGGTGAGGAAAGAGTAATGGGAGGGAATGGAAGTACGCGAGTCACACCGAGTCACGGCGGAGGGAACAAAGTAAGAAATGGGACAAGAGAGGAGAAGCTGCAAGTAGAGGCCGATGGAGCTTTTCCTGTTTGTCACTTTTTTTCAGTTTTGAAGGAGCTCGAAGCATGAAAAACAGAGATGAAGGGTCTGTTTCACGCCAATCGATGGCTGCTGCTGCAGGACTCGGTTGATGAGTCAGTTCCTCGCTGAGGGCAGAGTGTGTGTGTGTGTGTCATTGTTAATGGAGAAGGAATATTTCCTGGTATCCCCGTATCGTCCCATAGCATACTATGAGTGTGTGTGTCTGTGGAATCACAGGAGTGGCAAAATTACAAGGAATTACATAATATGGTGAGAATCAATCATACAAAAATAAACAAATGTAGTCATATTCTAATTCCATTTTGTCATTGCCCTTTCTGTATTGCCTTTGTTTTTTCCCGTTCTTGCTTTAAATTTTCCTGTTTTGCTTTTTGACATTGCATTTACCGGATGGCTCGAGCTTGCTGGTAACAGCAATGACAATACAATTGTCATCTTGCGTTGCATCGCATTGTGTTTTCCTTCTACCCGGGGGACTAGTCCATACCTGTTCAAACGATTCCTGCTTGCAGAGATGAAGTATTAGCTGTGTTAAAACCTAGCTTTTATTGTAGAGACCGGAAGCGGGTGACGGACAGGAAGTAACGTCACTATCGCGGCACCATACTTTGCTCAAACGTCCATATGGAAGCTGCTGAGAGAAGCAGCTAACAGGCAGGATTGGACTAGTCTCCCTGGCAGAAGGTCCGCCTGTATTGCCTTTGGTTTTACCAGGTAGCTTGAGCCATCCGGTAAATGCATGGAAAAAAAGCAAATGCAAGAGACAATGACAAAACAGGAAAATCAATGCCAAAATGGAAGACAATACAGACAAAAAATGGCAAAAAGGTCAAAAGAATATGACTACCTTTGTATATATTTGCATTATTGATTATCTATATGTTTCCACACTTTTGGCACTCCTGTGATTCCGTAGGGTACACGGGTTACTTCTTAATCTTAGGATATGGCGACATAAGCCCTAGAAATGACCCCTTTGGGTGTCGACAAAAGCGGGTCAACCACGTCTGTTGACCAGTGACGATTGCTCTAAAACTGCAAGGGAAGGTCATCTAGCCCTGAAATTTAAATATGCATTGTGTACATTTCATTGACTGAATATGCGCTGGAATACCTTCATCTTTTGTTCAGAATCAGCTGCTCATCACAGGTAACTGACACTACTTCCTTGTCATTCATCCCCGCAGGGGTATGGCGTTTCGCCACTGAGCGTCTCCAGACTTCGATGGGGTAGCGTAGAGTGGGTTGTTCCCCTGCGCGAATCTGGACGGTCATTGGATAAAGGCTGGGCTTTGTTCCACCCGTCGGGCGCTGAGCGTCTTTGTTGGTCTATGAGGCTGGCCCGGACGCCCGGCTTCTGCATGATGATTGGATGGTCTGTCTGAGGCAGAATCCCCTTTTGATTGACAGTGAAATGAGCGAATCAACAATCTTGACGTATAAACCTCCACCTGAGCATTTTCCAAGTTTTTGATTCCGTTACTGTGACATAGACGGGTGGTGGGCCGACTGAAACTGGTTGATCCTGTGTCATATTTCTAGGTATCGATCCAGTGCAGCTGCAGTTGCTCGCGTTTGTAGCGTGTGATGCATCGTCTGATGTATCCCTTCATATCTTCTCTCCTCAATCTCACTTTATTCTCACTTTCTGTCAAACCCTCCTGTCTTCTTCCCCAGGGCGAGTGCTCGTCCAAGTGCTACAACATGTTCATCATAGAGACAGTGTGTGTGGCCTGGTTCTCCCTGGAGTTCGTCCTGCGCTTCATTCAGGCTCGCAGCAAGTTGGACTTCCTCCGCGGGCCACTCAACATCATCGACGCCATGGCCATCCTGCCTTACTACGTGTCCTTGGTGGTAAAAGAGGAGGACCCGACCATGGAAAGCGATCGCCCCGGAGGAAGTAAAGTCTACTTGGACAAGCTGGGCCTGGTGCTGAGGATCCTCCGGGCACTGAGGATTCTGTATGTGATGCGGCTGGCCCGACACTCTCTCGGCCTGCAGACGCTCGGACTGACTGTCAGGCGCAGCACACGCGAGTTCGGCCTGCTCTTGCTTTTTCTCTGCGTGGCCGTCACCCTCTTCTCCCCGCTGGTCCACCTGGCTGAAAGCGAGCTGACGGGCACCCACGACTTCAGCAGCATCCCCGCCTCTTACTGGTGGGCCATCATCTCCATGACGACCGTGGGCTACGGCGATATGGTGCCTAGATCCATCCCGGGACAGGTTGTCGCGCTAAGCAGCATTCTTAGTGGGATCCTCATCATGGCCTTCCCTGCTACCTCCATTTTCCACATGTTCTCCCGCTCCTACCAAGAGCTGAAGATGGAGCACGACCGCTTGATCAAAGAGGAGTGTGCCGCCGCTGCGGCTGCTGCCGCCGCAGCCAGCGCCACTGGGGATATGCAGGAGGCAGGAACTGACGGGGGAGAGGGTGTAGATATAAAACTGGAGGACTCTGCTGCTCTTGGACTAGGATTCCATCTGGATAAGGACTGTGTGCACTCACAGGAGTCCCTGGCTCTCTTAGGGAAAGAAGATGATCCTGCAGTGAATAATAATCACAGTCTGCCAGCAGCCGCTTTCTAAATGCATTTCTGGCTATCAATCCAAACCTTCCAGTCTCCTTCACGCCCCCCCCAAACGTCTCCCTTTCCATCGGTGTCCTAAATGCATTGAAAACAAGGAGATTACATCAGCAGCATTTATCTCACTTTTCGGGGTGCTGACGTGGAGGCCCGAGAGTGCATGTGAAACCCTTTAAAGCGAACGGTGCGGGTGGCCCTACTGAAAGCCTGACAGCAATATCAGTAACTGTTTGCTTCCATAGACACGCAATATCCAAAGTTGCTTTTTTCTTCCACTGTGAAGAAAAAATACTTTGCAACTTTAAGTGTACTACTTATCACTTCTTGTTGATATTTTGCCTACAGTATGGACTGTAAAAGACGTCAATGGGCAAACCGGAATAATCCATCACAAGAACACCTCTAGGTAGGAGTCACTATTGTTAACTCAAACTACAATACCTATTTCTAACTTAGTATTAATAATTCATTATCTTTGTCCATGCAGATGTTTGTTTTTTTTGCAGATGGATATCATTGTATTGTCTAGATCTAACTTAATGTTGTAGCCAAAGAATGTAGGACACGTGCTGGAACCTCTAAATTCAAACATCCCAAAAGTGGTCCAATCTTGGAGTTAAACCGGAATTTAATTTTTTATGTGACTTCAGCAAATGGTATTAAATTTAGTAAGCATCACAGGATTCTTACCACAGGTGTGTTTTAGTTTGCTCAGCACTAATAAGCCACAGTTAATAGTTACTCCCCTCCAAAAATCAATTTTATTATTAGTGGAATTACTCCTTCATAAATGTATTTAATTACCATTATTGTGGTACTTTTACGACCTTCAAATGTTTGGGATTTGAGAAATGCTTCATTAGATTAGATTTACAGTAATCCCTCGTTTATCGGGGTTTATAAGTGAATTTCGGCAAAGTAGGATTCAATATCAATAAATGGAATATTTTTGAAACTATGGCATAGAAAGTCTGTTTACAACCTTCTAAATATGGGTTTAACATTATTAGAGCCCTCTAGACTTGAAATAACACCCACCTTTACATTTGTATTACCCAATATGGTACATATAATCCGAGAAAATAAGACATATTAGACATAAATAGGATAATATGCACTCACGTGATTCCATGTTCCTTGTTTTGTCCAGGACAGGGTACTTCCTGCAATGGCTATTGCCTCACCAATGTACTGTAATGGCAGCTTTAAATGGCTTTAGACTGGTATTACCCAATATAGTAGACATTATAAGAGTAAATAAGCCTTTTAAGACGTAAGTGAAACTGCTGCTTGTGTGTGTCACAGTAAATGTGTTCCCTAGGGAACCAGAGTGGCAGGAAGTGACGACAGAGTTTCAGAGTTGAGTTTTAGTTTGTGGTGGATTACGGCCCCAACAGTAGCCCGTGTTATAAATATTCATTCATTCATTCATTTTCCATGCCGCTTATCCTCATTAGGGTCGCGGGTATGCTGGAGCCTATCCCAGCTGATATGATTATTATTATTATTGTTCCTGTTGTGAGATTTGCCTGTAGAGGCCAGTTCTGGCAAACCGGTTTGGCGCTTGTCTCGAGCAATTACTGACACCTAGTGGCCGATGTAGAATACTACATTCATGCCTTGTAGTTTTGTTCATTTCGTCGTTAATTGGTGACTCTAAATTGTCCATAGGTGTGCATGTGAGTGTGAAAGCTGGGATAGGCTCCAGCATACCCGCGACCCTACTGAGGATAAGCGGTATAGAAAATGGGTGGATGGATGGATAGTTTGTTTATTTATCCATTTTTATGCTTGAAAATGCTTATTTAGGCCAAGTATAAGTACAAATGACTAAAATATGCATATATATCAGCACGTATTTCACCGCGAAACAGCAATCATTTATTTATTATTATATTTTTGAAACACTGCATGATTGGGACATACCAATCCAGTCCATCCCTCCATCTTCCATGCCGCTTATCCTCACTAGGGTCACGGGTACGCTGGAGCCTATCCCAGTCATTCCAGGCCATATTTACAAAATACCACCAGGTGACAGTGTTGCGTTGCAAACGCCTTCCTGTTCCTTCTGCATCAGAATTCTGTCACGCGTAAGTAAAGGTGAAGTATTTTGACTTTACTTAACTTTTACTGTTGTCGATTGTTTTGAAATTGCCCCTGACGGTTAGGAACGGTAAATTACGGTTATTAAAAATGACATAAAATATGGGGGGAAAAAATGAATTGTTCCACTGTGGTTTGAATTCAGATAAGTGCTCCTCTTGGTTCCTTTCTGAGATGCCTGATGCCACGCGATGTTTCAACCTCCGAATTACTGTTTGTACATCCGTCTTCTTTCCGGTATGTTTGACAAAATAGCTGTCTGATTACGTGTGTGAGCATATACAGTACGAGAGACGAGCCATATATAGAAAATAACGCCAATGGAGATGCTTTTTTTCTAAAGCAGCTCATGAAAGGTTGCAAGCAAAGGCATGCTTGTTTGCGAGCGCCTGGGACAGAATGAGCGCCAACAACCATGAAATGTACTTTGCAATGCTCCGAATAAAAGCTCTCGCAATAATCGCAGACTAAATCCCCTTTTTTGTTGTTGTCGTTGCGTCTCAAGTGGAACAGTCTCCTTGGCAAATGATGTCATGCTGATGAACATTTTGGAGAACAAAAACCCTCCCAGTCCCATGCAGGTTACACCACCGATACAGTATAGTAGTATAATGTCATATAGTGTGACACAGCTAAGAAGCATTTCATCTCCGTCAACATCCCTCCGGCCCGCTGAGGGTGCACGCAGGGACACGCCAGATGTAATCCAGATTAAAACTGGTATTATACGGCCCATAGCTATCATGCCACTACACGAAATTCAACTTTTTCCGTGTTTTTTGGGCCATACGGCATCTGATTTGGCAGCGGTGGGATTCACAACACAGGTGAGGTTTATTCTCTGCAGCAGCATATGGCTGAGAATGTATCAATCTGAGTTAGGAGATCCTGTTTTGCACGAGAAGGCGTAATGGATTACGCAGATGAAAGCCATTATCCATCTGGATAGTCTAAATCTGAATAGCCATGATAAGTGATGTGAGTTATCGTCATAATCATGGATGAAATGTGTTTCTATTGTGGAGCTACAGCTACTGGTGGCAGTGGTGTCCAAAGTGCAGCTCAGAGACCATTTTCAGCCCATAGATCATTTTTAATGTCATTTTTAATTATATATCATGAAATATTACATACTTGTCATGATATGCCATGACGTCTTACGTGTATTAGCCGCTACTTTTTTCTTATGCACTGTTTCCTGTACAGTGATGCGGCTAATTTATGGCTAAAAACTACATTTCCAACGATGCTTACAGTGCAGCTTCAGGAAGTAGTGCCGCGGATGAGTGAAGTGGAAGCAAATATCATGTTTTGAAGTCACACATCTTAAGTGTAGAATTGCTACAGATTCTGCATCAAAATGCTGGACTGCTGAACAAAAAAGAAAGAAAAGGATATTTTGAGGCTGTTCGAGACTGTGATGTGGAAGAAGACCACTTTAGTGGTTTTAGTTCCCAGGAGGAGGCGGATGATGACAATGAATGACTTTTCTGGTTGGCTACTTTTTAACTAGCCATATTGCATGCACTGTTTTGCACACTTTCACTTGCCCTGTTACGAGCCCTGTTCTGTTCATTTAATCAAAAGTTTAAAAACTATTTCTGTGTGCAGCCTACAAATCTTTTCTTTTTAAATTTAGTCCAGTAATTATGTTAACATAATTACAGTAATTAAGTAATTATAACACAAAGCCAAGCGAGGGATGTTTTGTTCAGATAGCTTAGCATATGTCTTGAATGCAAACAATTACTTGAGCACTATTGTCAAAAATATCGTAGTGCTTATTACAACATATAGCCTATATGTTGTGGAGCCGCTGCACCTTCACATCAAGGGGAGCCAGTTAAGGTGGCTCGGGCATCTAGTCCGGATGCTTCCCTGGCATCTCGCTGGTGAGGTGTTTCGGGCATGCCCAGCCGGGAGAAGGCCCTGGGGAAGACCTAGGACATGCTGGAGGGACTGTGTCTCACAGCTGGCCTGGGAACCCCTTGGTGTCCTCCCGGTGGAGCTGGAAGAGGTCACCGGGGACCAAGAAGTTTGGACTTCCCTACTGAAACTGGTGCCCCTGCGACCCGGACACGGATAAGTGGAAGAAAATGGAATGGAATGGAATATATAGCCTTGTACAGCCTTATTAATGCAAATAACATTTAATACATAATTCTCTTAGAGGCTTATTAACTTACATTACCGCTTATTAATGCTTATTACAAGCACCTTAATATAAAGTTACATTTGTTAACACCCATTCCAATGTGCAATCCAAGCACAGGGATAAATATAAGCATCTGCTCTCTCACTTTTATTACTGTTTTGATGTCCTTTGTGTTTTTCTGTATCAACTAAGGCAGCGACTTAGGTGTTTCCGGTGTACAAACCGTAACCCTGCGTCTTTCTAATTCACTTTCTAATCTCGCAACATCTTGTATGCATCACAACAGTTATTTTGTGCTTTGTGCACAAGACACTGAGCGTTACAAGGTAAGAGAGAGACTGACAAAGTGTGTGATGAAGAAAGTATGACGCTGTTTATTTCCGACACTGAGGAAGAAGAGCGAAGAACACAGCAATGAATGACTTTTCTGCTAGGCTACTGTGTGACTAGCTGTATTACATGCACTGTTTGGAAAAAGATTTAATTCAACATATAGAAAATGATTTTTCTGTGAACTGTGTCTTATAAAACAGTGTGACCTGTATATGTACAAAACTTTTTTCCCTTGAAATTTAGTGGGTGCAACTTATATTCTAAATTTATGGTATATTAATATATAGTTTAGGTCAGTGTTTTTTTTAACTGGGGGGCAAGCCCCCTAGGGGGGCCCTCCGTTATGACGGTGGGGGGTGCGGGGCTACCACAAACACGTTTCAGGTGGCGGGGGGGGTGCAGAAAATCCCTTTATCTCCAAAAGGGGGCGCTGCAAATAAAGTTCGGGAACCTCTGGTATATGTTCCGACTTGGCTAAAAGTGAATTTGCGTGTCGTAGAAGAAAAAGTGCAGGGAGAAACCAAACCAGCAGTGGGCAGATGAACTGAACCTGTTTTTCAACATATTTGAAACCCAGCGCCACCCAGCGCCCTCTTCACAGCTCCATGCCATCCCTCACACCTCCACAGCCCAGCTTCTTCCCTTCCACTCTGCCCTCTTCAACACCAGATCTGCAGTCCACCTCCACCCCCTCACCACCTTCAATGAGACTCTCACCAACCACCACCTTCATATCCTTCCCATGGTCATCATCCACCCCCTCTCCTTTAAAAAGCTAAAAAAGGCTAAAAAAGATTAAGGCAAGGAAGGCATCGAGAAGACTTCCTGTGTGGTTCCAGTACCAAAGACTTGACCTCCCAACAGATGAAGACCATGGAGAGGAATCTACAGAGACACCTGCAACCCCTGGTGAGCACACTGATGGACCCCTTGCTGTTTGTTTACCAACCAAGGATGGGGGCGGACGATGCTGTGATCTACCTGCTTCACAGATCACTATCTCATCTGGAGAACACTGGGGGCGCTGTGAGGGTCATGATCTTTGGTGCTTTCAAGGCCATGCAGTCCTCACTGCTGGGGGTGGAGATGGCAGCGTGGACAACAGGTTTAGCCAGATGTGGCTCTTTTGATGACCACAAATGGCTCTCAGACGTTTCTAACCATCAGAGCATTTATTTATTTTAATTGTGTTTTTTCTTAAATTATATGTAACATATCTTGCTTTACAGCAGGGGTGTTCAAAGTGCGGCCCGATTTCTTGGCCCGCGGCACATTCTAAAACTGCAATTGAACAAAAACCTTTATGGAAAACTGAGCAGTAATTTTACAGAAATATGAAGAGAAAAAAGTTGTAATCTAACCAAAAAAACCTTGGAAAATTAGGTTGTGAAAAAGGTTAAACCATTAGGAGAATAAAGTCAAAATATTACAGGAATAAAGTCATAATTATGAGAGAAGTTAAAAAATACTGGAAAATGGAAATTGATAAAATTCTTGTAATTTTATGAGTAGAAAGTCAAAATATTAAGAGAAAAAAGTCCCAATTTTACAATAAAAAATATATTTTTTGTTTCATAACGTATAGTGTCTTGTGTAAATTTTTTTTGCTGTGAAACATGACAGTTAAAAAAAGTTGTTAAAAAGAACATTCCACATATAAAACCTTCCCAGCACTTTAATCTGTCCAATTCAGAGATTATTGTCTTCTAATAATGGCACACTTTAGTTGTATTCACTTGAAAAAAACCAAACAAATAAAACTGGATACCCTTACAAAAATACATTTGATATGTGTCGTTTGTGGCTCTCTCGGCCCAAAAGGTTCCAGCAAGCAAATCTTTTGGATAAAATCATACTTGTCGAACTGAACCAATTGTCTGTCAGCGGTATCAGATCCCCATATTTGGACCGTCAAGTCGATGTACCCCAAGGTTCTATCCTTGGGCCTATATTATTTTCATTATACATGAATGATTTACCAAACATTTTTATATGCAGATGATGCTGTCATCTTTACAAAGGCAAAGGCAGACATAGAAACATCGAAGAAGTTGACATCAGCAATCGCTGACGTACTTAATCATGTCTTTTACAAAATTATTAAACATTATTTTCTGAACCACTAGCAGCGTATTCTCATTTACATGTCTTTTTGAAAGGCTTTGTCCTTTAAAAAAACATGTCAAAAACTATATCCAAAATTGTCAACTTTAATATTGGGAATTTTAGGCAAATCGGATCATCATTGCCGGGGAATGCTGCTAAAATGTTTCCTTGATTTTTTTTCTCATATCGAATGTTGTATTACCAACTGGTCATTGACAAGTTTGAATCGCTTTCTTAAAAAAGATGTCAATGCTTTTGATAGAAAATCTTTACATTTTCATCATTTTCTCACTGTCCAGAAATACAATAGTCTTAGTTTTGGGAATTTTAGAACATTTGGGCATTTTAGAACATTTATATTAGCGTGCTGTATACATAAAGGGTTTTAAATGTGGACCGGATGTGTGACCATTCATTTTAGGATCATCTTTTGCCTGTATAGTGTATATCTATGTATTGTTATTGTGTTTTATTGTTTTATTGTTTTACTTTATTGTTCAGGCACTGCCATTGTTGTCTCGAAGGTTGGGCGGGTTAGTTAACAACAGATTTTGAGTTATGATAGAATATCCTTGATATATTATATGTTTCCGTTTATGTCGCAGCCGGCACTTTTTGGAATGAGCACACCAGAGATGTTGAGATTTCTACGGCAGCAGGTCCAGTACCTGCAAACCTGCTACTCCACATGATCCCACAGGTGCCATAAAGCAGGCACTTTAAACCTTTGGCAGACTCTGGGTGTCAAATGACAGGACTCCTTTTGTCTCTCCTCCAGTGGACTTAATGGCCTGCTGGGAGAGCAGATGGTAAGACTGCTGGACCAGTGAGTCGATGGCTACAATTGGGGTATTGATTGAAAGCAGGGGAGAAACCTCCTTGCCAGGTTGTCAAGCAGGTCCTTCCAGTTCAGGACCACACTGTTTATCACAGACCCATAATGGACCAATACGTCATGCCATAAGGCTAGTTCAGGATGGCGGATCAGTCCAAATATCAATAACAAGAGTAGTGTCAGATTAAAATTGAATAAAATGTTCCGACCAGGTGAAAAATTGCAAGAATTCACGTTTTGCACAGTTGAATGTTAAGAAGGTTCTAAATAGAGTTTGAAAATGCAGAAATGGGAATGAGACAAAAGTTTCTAGAAGGCAAAAAAGCCCTCTCTCTTTGAAGGCAGTCGGATTGTTGAGACAAATAAGCAAGGTCTCTCGTGGCGGGTTACGGACCAAAACGTCATGTTGTAGACGCAAAAAAAATGTCAATGAGGACATTGAAAGATGCAAGAAGGTTTTATTATCTGTTCCTACGTTACTGACAAGACAAGGAGATGCCACCTGGGATGGTTTCCACACGGCACAGTGGAGAGGACAGCATCATGATCTGGTATTTGTTTTTTTTTTTCAATGCAACGACAGAGCTCCGGGTTGTGCAGGGGCGTCAAACGGCAGTTGGATATGTGTAGATGACTCAGGGGGCACTCCTTACGACTGAAGTTCCTCGTCTGTTTGGTGATGACACCACGATGCCCGCCTGACGAAGGACTTCTTCCAGAAGAGTGTTGCCCTGATCTAAATCCAATTGAGAACATTTGGAAGCGGATGGCACCCACCACCCGGAGCAATGACAACTTCAATCTCAAGCGTCACATTGTTGCGTCTAAAATTACAGCTGCAATGCTGCATGCAAAATTATAGAAAACATTCTAGTCATCACTGTCCAAATATTTCTGGACCTGACTTGGCATGTATACCGTATAAAGAAATAGCTCCTCAGTAGTTACGCTGAAGCAACATCCATTCATCTCTGCAGATGAGGATATAAATGGCTCTACCCACTACGTGAGGAAATATATATATATATATGTATATTTTATTACGCAATCAACACAGAATAATGAATGAATGTATTTAACTTAGGAAGTTGTTGATGGAGACATAACAGACACAATAGATGAGTGCTATCTTCTGCTTTCTTCTCAGTACTTTGATGCAAAAAAAATGCTAAAGTGAATTATGTATTTGGTATTCTATGATTTCTTATTTGTAATTATTTTTAATTATTATTAATTAATAATTATTTCTTTAACTGTACTGATCTGTACGGAATTTGATATTTTTGCTTCAGTTTGAGTGTGATGCCATCATTGCCGGACAAGCACCCCCAGCATAATAAGGTTTTGCAAAAGGTCATACTGGGAAACACCAACATGAACTTTATCTCGACCAAATCCCTTCTTGAATGTCTTCTTTGTAATACGATAACATCATCGAGCGCTCGCTCTCTGCAGATTGTGTCGCACACTGCAAGACGTGTGATAAGAAGTAGGATCCAATTAAAGCAAGCAGGAAATCCCGCGCACACAGGCGCCAAATCCTGCCATCTAGCAGATCAAAAGAACACGGCCACGGGTTTAAAATGTAATCAGCTCAACGGGTCTTCAGTAACTCCTCAAAGGCTCTTCTGTTCCTAATTTAACAGACATGGAAATGTAGCGACCACCTGTGTTGCAAATGGACTAACTGCTTCCCCTTCAGTGGGAACTTTTGCAGATTGTGTCCAGAGTCACAGGTGAGCTGGAGCCTATCCCAGATGACTTTGGACAAACGGCTAGGTAGACCCTCATAGGTAAGAGGAGAACCTGCATCGTAAATGCGTTGCTTTCGTGGATGCGCATTAGTATATATTAAAACTAGTTTCACATAGTCAGCTAACGGATGTTGTCAGTACCGGCTGTTAGAAGGACAGGAAAGGATATGCTGTGCTGTCTACAGGATTCGAGCAGAAGTGACGGCGGTTGTAATCACCCACAGAGGAATGCTAAACAAAGATAACGGTGGCACAGTGGCACCCTGTTGCCGGCTCGCCACCCGCCCGTCTGGAGGACATCTACAAAAGCTGTGGACTTCAATTCTCACGGCTGACTGTATGAGTGTATATATGTAAATATATCTATCCATTTTCTATGCCGCTTATTCTTATTCGGGTCACGGGTTTGCTGGAGCCTATCCCAGCTGACTTTTGGCGAGACTGGTCGGCAGCCAATCACAGGGCACATATAGCTAAACAATCATTCGCACACACATTTATGCCTATGGACAAATTAGTTTCCAATTAACCTAACATGCATGTTTTAGGAATCGGAGTACCCGGAGAAACCCACACACACGAAGAGAACATGCAAACTCCACACAGCAATTCCAGGCGGCGATTCGAAACCATGTCTTCACGATTTCCTGACTGTGTGGCCCACATGTGAACCACTTGACCACCGTGCGGCCAAAAAAATATTCAAAATACGGAAATGAAAATGGAAAGTGCCGCCCAAGCTGCCCTGCCCTGGGGCGCTAATGCACCAAAGTAACGAATCCCGTCCGCCGTAAAACCGAAAAGGAAAAGAAGCTGGCCTCCCATTAGTTATCTCGATTACCTCCCATCATCCTCTTCCTCCTAATGATGGCCAATCATGGCGTCCCTTTGCTTAGCGTACCAAAAAGCTATGTTTTATTGTTAAAAATGAAAATAAAAAAATGATAGTGTTAAGTTTAGTATGTAATGTAGAGTATTCATTGAAATGTACGTAAACTCATATCTTCAGAAGACCCATATGAAGAGAAACATGAGGAGTGACCGCACCTCGCCCGGACGTGGGATACCGGGGCTTCACCCTGGAGCCAGGCCTGGGGGAGGGGCTCGCAGGCGAGCGCCTGGTGGTCAGGTCTTCACCCGTGGGACCTGGCCGGGCCTAGCCCGAAGAAGCCGCANCTCTTTGACCTGCTACCCTCTGGCAGGCGCTACAGGCCCAAACAGACTTAGGGTCAAAGCTGTCACCATACTAAACTGCAATTTGTCATTTGTATTGTAACTGGCCTTTGCACAACCTCCACCACTCGTTATGCTACTTGTCACTGCACACTCAGTGAGTGTAAATATGCGCCCTTGTATTATAGTTTTATTACCACATTATTTCTGCTTTCATACTTGAAATCTTTTTGTACTGTGTATACAGTAATGACAATAAAGGCTTTCTATTCCATTCCATTCTATTCTATATGCCCTGCCATTGACTGGCGACCAGTCCAGGGTGTACCCCACCCCTCGCCTGAAGTCAGCTGGGATAGGCTCCAGCATACCCGGTGACCCTAATGAGGGTAAGCAGCATAAAAAATGGATGGATGGATGGATGGATGGATATACTGTACACTGCTCAAAAAGATTAGAGGAACACGTTTTAATAGTATAATAGTTTACGTTTAATAGTATAGTGACCCATAAGTCAAACTTCTGGGATATTGATGTGGTCAGTTAAGTAGCAGAGGGGGTTGTTTATCAGTTTCAGATGCAGTTGTTGCTTATAAATTCCACAACAGGTGCATCAGTGGGGCAACAATGAGACAGACCCCAAAACAGGAATGGTTTTCCAGGTTGGGGCCACTGACTCCTCCTCTCTTTTGGCTGATATTTTACTGACTGACTTTGTACTGCTGTAGTTTTTCATTTGGCTTGGATCAACATCTCTGTTGATAGCATAGTGCGCTACCTGGGTGCTACAGAGGTTGCACAAGTAGTCCAACTCCTCCAGGATGGCACATCAATATGTATCGTTGCAAGAATGTTTGCTGTGTCTCCCAGCACAGTCTCAAGAGCATGGAGGAGATTCCAGGTGACAGGTAGTTCCTCCAGGAGAGCTGGACAGGGCAATAGAAGGTCCTTAAACCCTCAGCAGGATCGGTATCTGCTCCTTTGTGCAAGGGGGAACAGGATGAGCACTGCCAGAGCCCTACAAAATGACNGGCAATAGAAGGTCCTTAAACCCTCAGCAGGATCGGTATCTGCTCCTTTGTGCAAGGGGGAACAGGATGAGCACTGCCAGAGCCCTACAAAATGACTTCCAGCAGGCCACTGGTGTGAATGTTTATGATCAAACAATCAGAAACAGGCTCCATGAGGGTGGCCTGAGGGCCCGACGTCCTGTAGTGGGCCCTGTGCTCACTGCCAAGTACCGTAGAGCTCGATTGGCATTTTCCATAGACCACCCAAATTGGCAATTACGCCACTGGTGCCCTGTGATAAGAGCAAGTTCAACCTGAGCACATGCGACAGACGTGAAAGGGTCTGGAGATGCCATGGAGAACGTTATGCTGCCTGCGACATCATTCAGCATGATCGGTTTGGTGGTGGGTCAGTAATGGTCTGGGGAGGCATATCCCTGGAAGGACGCACAGACCTCTACAGGTTAGATAATGGCACCCTGACTGCTATTAGGTATTGGGATGAAATCCTTAGACCCATTGTCAGAACCTACGCTGGTGCAGTGGGACCTGGGTTTCTCCTGGTCCACGACAATGCCCGACCTCATGTGGCTAGAGCATGCAGGCAGTTCCTGGAGGATGAAGGAATTGACACCATTGACTGGCCCCCACCTTCACCTGACCTAAACCCAATAGAACACATCTGGGACATTATGTTTAGGTCCATCCGGCGCCGCCAGGTTGCTTCTCCGACTCTTCAGGAACTCAGTGATGCCCTGGTCCAAATCTGGGAGGAGATCCCCCAGGACACCATCCGTGGTCTCATTAGGAGCATGCCCCGACGTTGTCTGGCATGCGTACCAGCACGTGGGGGTCACACAAACTACTGGGAACCATTTTGAGTTGCTACAATGACATTTTGGCAAAATGGACCAGTCTGCTGCATCATTTTTTCACTTTCATTTTTGGGCTGTCTTTGATTTCCCCCCTCTATAGGGTGATCATTTTCATTGGCATCAAATTATGTGGTTTAGATCTGATGTGTTTTCAAAGTCTTCCTCTCATTTTTTTGACCTGTGTTTATATATATATACATATACAAAAAAGAAGGTGATTGGCTGCCTGTTAAAACGTAACTTCACTGATTATTAGATGAATAATTGCTTTACTGAACTGAGCAGCGACAACAGAAACTTGAGATTTGCCAACGTGCAATATCACTTACATAATAAAATCATATATTTGCATTATTTATTTATGTTTTATATGTTATACTACATATTTATAGGGGAAAAGTGGAACAAGCACCCCACACACGTATTAAATGGAGCGGTGATATTACATTTGTTTTGTCCTAGCTGTGAATATTCTCAGATGGCGTTTATATTTGGCAAGGATTAGTTCCCTTGCCCACGTATTCGTGGCAATGCAAGTGATTAAAGTTTGTGTTCCAGTATGAGTGTGAGAAAAGGTCTCGCATGTCTGGTGGATGACCCGCGTGTGCAGTCAGCTCGAGTTGGCTGCTTCCCGTCAGCATCAGCACCAGCGCCATCTGGGTAATCCCACTCACACCTGCGCTTGCTGGGAGGGTGCCACCGGAGGTCACGCAAGGGCTGGTTCCCTCAAGTGCAGGTGGAGGGCTCGGACGGGGCGGTCGGAGGGAGTAAAAATCTATTTTCTGCTGACAGTCGCCGTTAACTGAAAAACGGGGGGAACACTTAAATCCCACTTTTGGATATTGAATTCCAAAAGCTTTATGGATTACACGTTTGCGGGGAACACAGTCATGCGGAAAACCAACAGCTCACGTGGCTCGGCCGCGTGTTTGACCTCCATGGAAGTCTTCTCAGACGCTGTCCATATTTTTTCCACGTTCGTGGCCCAATGCTGCTGTCTGTGCGCTGTAGTGCCGAATAAATGAATGCTGTGATATGAACACGTCGGGCTGAAAGTGTACTCTGCTGCTTGGACAAATTCCTTCACACGTGGATGAGCATGTTATGGATGAAAGTGTTGTGCCTCGCGTGGCCTCTGTATTGATTATAAAACTAGCTTATGGGCGTGGAAGCCGGCGGGGAGGGAAGCGACACACACCTGTTGCCGTGCCCATTTGGGTCCAGTCCAGACTGATCTGTGGATTATTGCTTATCCACATCAAAAGGTCAAATCTGCACACACACCCCCCCCTCCCCCCGGGCTTGGCTTGGCTGAGTTTGCGTGTGTCTGCAGAATTTCTGACAAAGCCGTCAGAGACCCGGGGGAGTCCGCCCCTCTCGCTTTTTTTTTTTGACCAGCAGAACTCATCACCGGTATGTACTCAGAGAACTTGGAGGTGGATGAAAGGATGTGTGCGAGCTGCACACACGGGGATGAATCCACAATCTTTATTGACTATGTTCAAAGAGGCCGAGCAGGCCCAGTTTTGCAGAACACGACTGCCTTGACAATGAGGCTTAAAACTTTTTACGACCGAGAAAGGAGCAGAGTTCACGCTTACTGCTGGGTAAAGCGTTCTCTACCTTAGAACCCAGCGGCTTTAATAACGAAGCACCTTGTTTATGGGTTTTTTTGGGAAGGAGTGGGGACGGGGGGGGGCGTGGGGATGGGCTGAAAATATTTTTGGGAACCACTGACTTAAGGGATGTCCACATTTTTGGGGTTCTGATCCGATCTGATGTTTTTATAGTCTTACTGACCCCTTTTTAAAATGACGAATGAATTTGTGAAATTGAATATGGTTATTAAAATAGCTCTTGAAAGCATTAAAATAATCCAACCAAAGTATTACCGAATGTAGTTTTTTACTCCACAGCGCTACCAACAATATTGTTGGCTTTTTGAATCAAACCTGTGTGAGTCAGGTCCGTCGTGAAAATAAACATCCATCCAATAAAAGAGAGAATTAGAAATTGTGAGACGGGTATATTGTGTTGTAAGCTGCAGTTTAGTGTGTGGGCTGTAGAGGGCGGTGTTGTTCAGCAAGCTGGTCAGAGCATGCTTTTGGCGTCAAGAAAACTAGGAAGTGGAACGTTTTGTTGAAGGAGTCGGCGCTCTGTGTTGACATGCAAATAAATGGCCAACTGAATTACAGCCATCCTGACGTCAAATTGTTCAGCCGCCATTGCAATACTTTTAGGGAATCGGTGTAGCCTTTAGCCTGGTCGCCAGGCTAGCAGACCAGAAAAGGGGATTCTCCGAGCCGTGTCTACTTCATCCAAACTTGTCTTCACCTCAGTGCAAGTTTTGAGACAGTATTGACTGTCAACGTAGGGCTAAAACAGCCAAGCAAACTTTTGCATCCAACAGCACACAACTATGGTATGTTCAAGCACCGCCGAACGTGAGAAATTGCAACACCGGACGAAATAAAGCATTATCGTTGAAGCGTAAAGACATTAACATGTAAAAGTTGTGCGCTTTCTAGCAGTGGTACATGTACGCTGTCAATTCCATACACATTTTGGTAAATGAGGTGTATTTTCTTCTGTATTGAGGCGCGTGCTTCAACCAGTTTAGGTCGCTGACTGCGTCGTTCTCTGACACTGAGTCCATGCAAACACATTAGCAGCCACCTCTGCAGATGAGAGAACAAACAGGACTTGGTTGATGGAGTGGGTTTTTGCGTGTGTGCTCCCCACTGGGAGCAGAGATGAAAAGTAGATTTAACAAACAAATATGCAGAGAAGCCAGGCCAGCGCTGGGGGTCGGTCAGTCAAAGCTGGAGCCCCGCCCTCCCCCGGGTGACGACTTGTGCTGTTTGTTTTCACGGTGACCTTGCCGCACAATCAAGTGCTTGATTGCACTGAACACGCTGCCTTGTTGGCGTTCACAGTAATTACAGTGGCACGCGTGCGGGGCTGCTGAACACATTCAGACGTCGTTAGTAATCAAAAACATTCTACGTGGAGGCTGCCACTCACTGGTGTTCATATTTGCACATCATTCCGAGTGTTCATGGAAACATATCCGGCGGTGTGAAAAAGTGTTGGCCTCCTTTGGGATTTCGGCTCATTTTAGATTTAAATATTAGTCAACGACAACGCAACTGAACACAAAATGCGGTTTTTAAATGAAAAAAAATGCAAACCTAGATGGCCCTGTGTGAAAAAGTGACGGCTTCCCTTGTTAAAAACATAACTTAACTTAAGATTAATTGGCAACCATCAGTCTGGAAAAGGCTATAAAGCAATTACTAAGCCTTTAGGACTCCAGCAAACCACAGTGAGAGCTATTACCCACATATGAAAAGACACATGCAAGAGGTCACAAAAGACCCCACAACAACATCCATAGCTCACTTGCCTCAGTTAAGGTCAGTGTTCATGACTCCACCATGAGAAACATGATGGCAGCATGTCAAAGCTCCAAGACAAAAAACACTGCAGAACAAAAAACATTAACGCTCATCTCAATTCTGCCAGAAAACATCTTGATGATCCCCAAGACCTTTAGGAAAATATTCAGTGGTCTGACAAGATAAAAGTTGAAGTTTTTGGAAGGTCTGTGTCCCAATTACATCTGGCGTAAAAGTAACTCTGCATTTCAGAAAAAGAACACCATACCTACGGTAAAACATGGCGGTGGTAGTGTGGAGGTCTGAGGCTGTTTTGCTGCTTCAGGACCCGGAAAACTTGCTGTGATAAATGGAAACATGAATTCTACTGCCCACCAAAATATCCTGAAGAAGAATGTCTGCCAATCCATTAGTGACCTCTATCTGAAACCAACTTGGGTTCTGCAACAGGACAATGATCCCGAACACACCAGCAAGTCCTCCTCGGAATGTCTGAAGAAAAACAAAATGATGACTTAGTAATGGCCTAGTCAAGTCGTGACCTGAATCCTATTGAGATGGTGGCATGACCTTGAAAAAGTGCTTCATGATGAAAAACTCTAATGTGGCTGAATGACAACAATTCTGCAAAAATGAGTGAGCCAGAATTCCCTCCCCCCCAGTGCTGTAAGAGACTCGTTGCAAGTTAGCTTGACTGCAATTGCAGTTTCTAAGGGTGGCCCAAGCAGTTATTAGGTTTCCGGTAAAATCACTTTTTCACACAGACCCATGCAGCTTCGGATTCATTTCTCCCTTAATAATAAAACGTTTCATTTCAAAACTGCATTTTGTGTTCCGTTGTGTCCCTGTGCTCTGTTTGCACAGTTTCATTTCTTCACTTTGCACAGCTTTGTAGGTACTGATTGTACATTTAAAGGACTAATGAAGTAGTCTGTTTATAAGGAGTCAATCCCATTTCGTATACAGCAGATAATTAAGACACCCACTTTTGCAGGATGAGCGATTGTTGCAATTATCGGTAATTTTCAGCTACAATTGCCCTCTTGTTCCCTTTTCAATATGCCTCAAACACGTACTGCACACATGTTAAATTGTAAAGATGGCGGAATTGCAATCACAGTGTTTCTCTTTTACGTCTCACGGCAACTACCTGTATGGTGCATTCAAGGACAGCCGGACTGTGAAGCATAAAAACATAAATGTGTAAACATGTATTTTTAAATAATTACCAACTTATGGCGGAAAAAAAATGAAAAATAAATGTTTTTTTTGTTTTTTTTTCAACCAAAAATTGCCAAACTCAACTACTCAGTCGTGCGCATGAATGTAACCCATATTAGTAGTTTTGGTGGATTATCAATAATCAATAACACACCTAATGAGCTGGCCTCATTGAAATATTTTGCATCTTTTATAAAGCGGAGCACGTAAATGCATCCTTGACCAAATACTACACTTACCCAGACATTGTGTCCGTACAAGAAGCAACAAACACGCACATATTGTTAGCGAGCGACACAAACACAGAGATGTTGGCTGAGTCCATCTTCCCTTTGCTGATAACGCTTCCCTCCGGCCCACCGTGTCAGCGTGCATTCATTATTCAGGGGGTGTTCCTCACCCTCTCTACCACCGCTGCACCCTTCCCAGTCATCCCCGCCACAGATTTATAATTTATCAGCCGCTGCCTGTAAATCATTGATTGTTTTTAGAGCACCCGTTGGGGATGTATAATTCAAGATTCTGTAGCCCGCGCGAGCTGATTCAGAGTTCAGTATCGAGTGATTGCAAGGTCAACTTTTCTGTGCATCCTCCATTTCCAGTCCACACACAAAACGTGTTAGCTCGAGTGTTAGCGGCACTAAATGGCATGACGAGGCGAGAACGGGCGTCTAAGTCGCCAAGAGTAAGAGAAACCAACGTTCTTTTGCAGCCGGAAGATGACAACAACAGCCGGAGGACATTCAACAGATTCTAGACGACGTTTATCCCTGGAGATTAAAAGCTGACTTCATGTATGGATGCAAAAAAATAAGAACCATGTCCCTCTACCGCAGTGGGTCGGGAACCTTTTGGGATAAGAGAGCCATGAATATCACATATTTTCAAATGTATTCCCATGAGAGCCAGATCTTATTTTTTTTAACAGCGATTACAACTAAAAATTTTCCTTTTTCAAGCACGACCAACAATTTTACAATATAAAAACAAATAATAATAATAAAATAATTTTAAAAAAAACACCCCCAACAAATATATTACAAAAATTAAAACTTTTCATGTTCCATTTATCACAGCAAATCTTCCAGGTCCTGAGGTAGCAAAACACCCTCAAACCATCACACTACCACTACCATGTTTTATCGTTGGTATGACGTTCTTTCTACACATAAGTTACTTTCACCTAGTCCACCCCCAAATCCTTGCCATTGGGGAGTGCTTTAACTACCCCAAATACCTCAGTCATGGTGATAGAACCGAGTTTTGCCCTGAATTTCTCAAGGCTCTGGATGTTGGGGGACTGTCTTGGCTGACACGCCTCTTCAACATTGCATGGAAGTCGGGAACAGTACCTCTAGACTGGCAGACCGTGGTTGTTGTCCCCTTTTTTTAAAAAGGGTGACCGTAGGTTGTGTTCCTACTATAGGGGGATCACACTCCTCACCCTCACTTGGAAAGTCTACTCCAGGGGGTTGGAGAGAAGGGTATGACTGTTAGTTGAACCTCTGTTACAGGAGTTGCAATGTGGTTTTCTTCCCGGTCGCGGAACACTGGACCAGCTCTACACCCTTGCAAGGGTACTGGGAGGGTATGTGGGAGTTTGCCCAACCGGTCTACATGTGCTTTGTAGACTTGGAAAAGGCATTCGACCGTGTCCCTCGTTGTGTCCTGTGGGGGGTGCTCCGGAAGTACGCGGTCCGCTACTACGTGCCATTCGGTTCTTGTACAATCGAAGCAGGAGCCTGATTCGCATTGCCAGCAGTAAGTCGAGCTTGTTTCCGGTGAACGTTGGCCTCCGCCAAGGCTGCCCTTTGTCATCGATTCTGTTCATAATCTTCATGGACAGAATTTCTAGGCGCAGTCAAGTTGTTGAGGGAGTCCAGTTTGGTGACCTTAGGATCTTGTCTCTGCTATTTGCAGACGATGTGGTCCTTATGGCCTCATCAGGCTGTGACCTTCAGCATTTACTGGAGCGGTTTGCAGCTGAGTGTGAAGCTTCTGGGATGAGACTCAGCACCTCTAAATCCGAGGCCATGGTTTTCAGTTGGAAACGTGTGGACTGTACCTTCCTGGTTGGGAGTTAGGTCTTTCCTCAGGTGGAGGAGTTCAAGTATCTCTGGTTCTTGTTCATGAGTGAGGGATGGTTGGAGCGTGAGATTTACATACGGATCGGTGCAGCATCTGCAGTAATGCGGTCGCTGTACCGGACCGTCGTGGTGAAGAGAGAGCTGAGTCAAAAGGCAAAGCTCTCGATTTACCGGTCGATCTACGTTCCTACCCTCATCTATGATCATGAGCTTTGGGTAGAGACCGGAAGGACAAGATTGCGGGTACAAGCGGCCGAAATGAGTTTCCTCCGTAGGGTGGCTGGACTCACCCTAAGAGATAGGGTGAGGAGCTCGGCCATCCGGGAGGAGCTCAGAGTAGAGCAGCTGCTCCTTCACATCGAGAGGAGCCAGTTGAGGTGGCTCAGGCATCTAGTCCGGATGCCTCCCAGGTGCCTCCCTGATGAGGTGTTTCGGGCATGCCCAGCCGGGAGAAGGCCCCGGGGAAGACCTAGGACACGCTGGAGGGACTATGTCTCACAGCTGGCCTGGGAACGCCTTAGTGTCCTCCGGGTGGAGCTGGAAGAGGTTGCCGGAGACCGGGAAGTCTGGACTTCCCTACTGAGACTGCTTCCCCCGCGACCCGGACCCGGATAAGCGAAAGAAAATGGAATGGAACTTTGTATAGTATATTTTTTGTTTCTCATAATATATTGTCATTTAAAAATAAAAATAAAAAACTATAACATATAACTTACATAAAACAACATAAAACTTATAACATTACAAGTTTATTCTTGTAAAATTGCGACTTTTTTTCCTCTTAAAAAAAATCACAGCCATTGTTTTTCAATTTCTGCTGTCGGGTCGGTCGTGGGGGTGAGGTCGGGTCGTGGGGGCAGCAACCTAAGCAGAGAAGCCCAAACTTTCCTCTCCACGGCCACTTCGTCCAGCTCTTCCCAGCGGATGCCGAGGCGTTCCCAGGCCAGCTGAGGGACATAGTCTTTCCAACGTGTCCTGGGTCTTCCCCGAGGCCTCCTACCGGTTGGACGTGCCCTGAACACCTCCCCAGGAAGGCGTCAGCGAGGCATCCTAACCAGATGCCCGAGCCACCTCATCTGGCTCCTCTCAATGCGGAGGACCAGCGGTTCTACTCCGAGTCTCTCCTGGATGACAGTGCTTCTCACCCTATCTCTAAGGGAGAGCCCAGCCACCCTGCGGAGAAAACTCATTTCGGCCGCTTGTACCCGCAATCTTGTCCTTCCGGTCTCTACCCAAAGCTCATGATCATAGATGAGGGTAGGAACGTAGATGGACCGGTAAATCGAGAGCTTTGCCTTTTGACTCAGCTCTCTCTTCACCATGACAGATTGGTGGAGAGTCCGCATCACTTCAGACGCTGCACCAATCCACCTGTCCATCTCGTGTTCCACCCTTCCATCGCTCGTGAACAAGACCCCAAGGTAAACTCTTCTACTTGGGGAAGGACCTCAACCCTGACCCGGAGATGGCACTCCACCTATCGCGGGCGAGAACCATTGACTCGGACTTGGAGGTGCTGATTCTCACTCCAGCCGCTTCACACTCAGCTGCGACCGATCCAGTGAGAATTGAAGGTCACGGCTCAATGAAGCCAACAGGACCACATCATCTGCAAAAAG
Organism: Oostethus manadensis; assembly: GCA_024372805.1. Classification (NCBI taxonomy): domain Eukaryota; kingdom Metazoa; phylum Chordata; class Actinopteri; order Syngnathiformes; family Syngnathidae; genus Oostethus; species Oostethus manadensis. Next base: position 1,239,878 of record QODF01000036.1, on the reverse strand, counting down.
CAGAGTTTGAATTCTGCGGCCACCAAACCGGAACCCATCAACGCCCTGGCTGCGCCTAGAAATTCTGTCCATGAGAGTAGTGAACAGAATCGGTGACAAAGGGCAGCCCTGGCGAACTCCTACCCTCACTGGAAACAGGTCCAACTTATTGCCGGCAATACAAACCAAACTCTGACACCGGTCATACAGGGTACGAACTGCCAGGATTGGGTGGTCCGATACCCCATATTCCCGGAGCACTCCACACAGTATTCCCCGAGGAACACGGCTGAATGCCTTCTCCAAGTCCACAAAACACATGCAGACTGGTTGGGCAAACTCCCATGCACCCTCAAGGACCTTGCCGAGAGTATAGAGTTGGTTCACAATTCCACGACCAGGACAAAAACCACACTGCTCCTCCTGAATCCGAGATTCGACTATCCGGCAGATTCTCCTCTCCAGAACCCCTGAATAGACCTTACCGGGAAGGCTGAGGAGTGTGATCCCGGTGGGATTGAGGAGGTCTTCAAAATATTTCTACCACCGGTCCACAACATCTCGAGTCGAGTTCAGCAGCACACCGTCCCCACCATACACGGTGTTAAATGTGCACTGCTTCTCCCTCCTGAGACGGCAGATGGGGGTCCAGAATCTCTTTGAAGCCATCCGGAAGTCGTTTTCCATGGCCTCTCCGAACTCCTCCCATGTCCGGGTTTTTGCCTCAGCGACTGCCAGAGCTGCAGAACGCTTGGCCTTGACCTGTCAGCTGCCTTCAGAGTCCCATGGGCCAAAAAGGCCTGATAGGACTCTTTCTTCAGCTTGACGGCATCCCTCACCACTGGTGTCCACCAACGGGTTCTGGGATTACCACCACGACAGGCACCGACCACCTTACGGCCACAGGTCCGATCGGCCGCACCGACAATGGAGGCACGAAACATCGTCCACTCGGATTCAATGTCCGCTGCCTCCCTCGGAACATGGTCGAAGCTCTCCCGTAGGTGGGAGTTGAAACTCCTTCTGACAGGGGACTCTGCCAGACGTTCCCAGCAGACCCTCACAATGCTTTTGGGTCTGCCAGGTCTGACCGGCACCCTCACCCACCATCGGAACCAACTCACCACCAGGTGGTGATCAGTTGACAGCTCTGCCCCTCTCTTCACCCGAGTGTCCAAAACATGTGGCCGCACATCTGACGACACAACCACAAAGTCAATCATCGAACTGCGGCCCAGGGTGTCCTGGTGCCAAATGCACATGTGGACACCCTATGTTACATATGTTTAAAGAAAAAAACTAAATCGAAATAAATAAATGTTAAGGTGTTTAGAAACTTCCGAGAGCCATATGTGGTCATCGAAACAGCCACATCTGGCTCCCGAGCCATGGGTTCCCTACCCCTGCTATACCGGATGCAACAGTCTCCACCAAAGGGAATGTCAGCCTGTAGATAATTTGCATAGGAGAAATGCGGCAATAACAGAGCAGTACAGGGAATCATCTCGGCTGTAATTTACTTGTTAAGTGTTGTGCTGACATTACCAAAAGCTCCAGTGTGATCAATAGACCATAAATAAACATTTGTTGTCCAATTAAAGACACTCTAAACGAGCTACCCCTCTTTCTGTTGCTGCTGAGTCAGCGGCCCGCAGAGTTTTGGCCTAAATAAAGTGCACATGGCTGCTCGTGGCCGCTAATGATCTGGCCCACCCCGAACTTCAATCCACGGTCAAAGTCATAAAGGAGGCAGTTCATACACTCCATTAGTGGTTGGGAAAAGTTTGTTGGCACGCTCACCGTGGGGCAGCAAAAGGTATCAGAAGAAGACGCTAAGAGACGCCTCGCTTCTGTGTGTGTTTTTCCCAGAAGCATCTTGTCCTCGGGTATTATTTTATAATCCTGCAAGTGCGGCTGAGGATTTTCCAAGGGTTTTCATAGTCGGGTCTAATTTGTTTTTGTCCACAGTCGACTGATTTTTTATGTTTTTTTTATGGCGATCCTGACAAAGCTCATTTGCGACTTATTTGACCTGACAGAAAATGGCTAAAACCCTCAGAAAAACAAACAAACATGGCGGGGAAGCTCATTTTTTACGGCCTACATCATAAATGTCTTTGTTCATTCGACCCTCAGTTCTTTTTCTAGAAACTGATCTGTGACCCTGCCGTACCAGCTAGACGTCTTTTCCGCTGCTCGTTGGGGAAAGAAACCGCAGGGTGACCGAAGAGAGTCACCAAACACAACGCTAGTCATTTTTACCAAAGACAAGTCGCTGAAGATCAGTAACGTCTCCAGATCAGTTCAGACCAACGGAATAAAAAACTTGGAAAATGCTCAAGATTGCTGATTTGCTCATTTTAGATAGGAGATCATCCAATCGTGACGCAGAAGCCCAGAGACACTTTGCGTCTGATGGGTGGGACAAAGCCAATTTATCCAATGACCGTCCAGTTTTGCACAGTGGAACAACCCGCTCTATGCCATCAAAGTCAGCAGTAACAAATACTGTGGTACTACATTGAATGTGGTACTGAATTTGTATCAGAATGGGCTATTTAAAGCAAAAATAAAGACATTCTATGTAAAAAAATGTATGCTCAGCACGCGGGCACCCCCCATGTAGTCAGATTTCACTCCAAGATTGATATCCAACCATCAAATAGTGGAATATTAGACACCCCTGCTATCCATGCATTAGAATTCACTTTGGATGTTTGACATTGTCATTGACAAAGGACTTCAAATAAATATTCAGAAGTGTCTCCTTAGCATATTGGAAAACTGCCATGTGGCCCAGTTCCCCAAGGGATGGGATCATGCTCTGCTTCAAAAAGCCACAGTCCGTGTTGGAATTCATGTTTACTTCAATGAACTGCAGCACTCATGCAGCTCCAGACCATCATCTTTTTACCACAGCAAGACACAATTATTTTAGTACCCACTCAGATGTTTGCACAAAAATGCCTTTGTGTTGAGTCAATCTTTACTGTTATACAAGACGTACACTGACTATTCAAAGATGTATACGAGAACAAAAATCTAAATCATATTTCAGCCACTGTATCTGCGTTACTTAAGAGACTTTGTTTGCAGCCTTAGGTCCTTGCCGAACAGTTTAACGGCGTTGATTTCCCATTGAATCTATTATTAATGCATATATTTCCATGCAGTTATTTATTCATTTAAGCGTGGTGTCAGCGTCCAGTGAAACATGAAATAGTCATATTTTTAATAATCATTTTTCCATCGACATGGATCCGATGTGTCAAGGAATTATCGGTGTGTGGGCTGTGTCCCAACTGGGTTAGAATACATAAAGTGCGTAAAATGTTGGGGTTTTGAAGTGAAGCAACTTGGGACGTGCGTTTGTTTTCATTACTAGAAGAGGACACAACACTGATGGCTCTACTCATTTTTTTCCCAACAAAATTTGATAACGGACACTGCTGTCAAGTCATTTTCGCGCGCAAAATATATCTGTTTTAATCCTAAAGTCACAGAGCTCTACTTTTGCACAAAATGCGACAAAACGTTGGTATCATAAAAGTCTTCAGGTCGACAGTGCCTCATAATTGAGCACTGTTAAACCAAAAGCATGGTAATGAGTCCCCTATGGTGAAAAACTTGACTTTTTAATGCTGTTCTAATGGTAATTTGCGTCCCTAGAGCTTGTTTAAGACCACCAAAGGTCAAATAAATGTATCATCCTTCTCACTTGTGGGCTCCGCTTTTGAGGTTCGTCCCTCGCCACCCAAATATTAATCTTAAGTATTAGTGAAAGACAACACGACTCAGTGCAAAATGCAGTTTTGAATTTCAACTTTTTATTATTAAGGGAGAAAAAATGCAAAGTTACATGGCCCTGCATGAAAAAGTGATTTTAGCCTCAAGCTAATAAGTGGTTGGGCCACCTGTTACAGCAACGACTCCAATCAAGAGTTTGCCAGAACTTGCGTGAGTCTCTAACAGAGCTGTGGGTGAATTTTGGCCCACTCATCTCTGCAGAATTGTTGTCATTCAGTCCCACTGGAAGCGCCTTTTTAAGGTCTTGCCACAGCATCTCAATAGGGTTCAGGTCAGACTCCAAAGTTTTCATTTGTTTTTTCTTCAGCCATTCAGATGTGGACTTTCTGGTGTGTTTAGGATCATTGTCCTTCTGCAGACCTCAAGTTGATTTCAGATTGAGGTCACAAACTGATGGCCGAACATTCTCACAATATTTGGTAGACAGCAGAATTTATGCTCCCATTTATTACACCAAGTGTTCCAGGTCCTGAAGCAGCAAAACAACCCAGGCCATTTCACTACCACCACCATGTTTTTTCTGTTGGTCTGGTGTTCTTTTTCTGAAATGCGGCGTTACTTATGCCATATGTAATGGGACACACCACTTCCAAAAAGTTCCCAAAAGTCATCAAGATGTTTTCTGTCAAAATTGAGACGAGTCTTAATGTTTTTTTTTTCAGCTGTGGTTTTGGTCTTGCAACTCTGCCATGCAGGCCTTTTTTGCCCAGTGTCTTTTTTATGGTTCTTTTGGTTGAGTAATGAACTCAACTGAAGCAAGTGAGGTACTTCTTTACACTAAATGAATACAGAGCCATCAACCACAAGTACAAGCCTGGATTTTGTGTTTCAAATTAAAGAATAGTCATTTCACGGGAGTCTGTAAATTTAGCTTCAAACCCTGGCAGATGGCTCTTGCAACAAGACCAAAGTTTTTTCTACCTACTGTCGCTGTGATTGGAATTGTCACGAACGATGTTGACTTGCCAGAGAGAAGCGAGAATGTACTGAAGCACTGCTGGTATTTTTTTTAATTAGCATTTATACTGTGGTGTCTTGGCATAACAGTGTCCCAACTAACGAGTGGGGTTTTTTTTGGATGCGAGCCATCTTTTGACTGACTTTTTGTTTGGAACTGCAACCCAAAATTTGAGTACAAGCTGCTAGTTAACGACCGGCATAGCCGAGGACATCTATTTGGGGACTTGTGTCAACTCAATGTATTGCTGAAGCGGTAGCAGCACTAGCATTAGAAGCACATTAGCTAGTCGTCAACACATCAGTAAAACATACATACATCATGGCAATCTAATTGATCTTATTTATTATGTATTGTGTAGACAATTTAAAAGCACAAAAAAAATCTGGAGCCACCATCCACCAGTACGAACCTGGACTTTGCTTTTCAGACAGGTTGTGTACCAAAACAAATATGCACACTAGCACTGAATAAGGTCATCAAATCTTACCTTTATGCATTCTCACATAGTATTAGCATTTGGGACCAACTCTGATATATATATGGTACAGTATAGTACAGGTATAGAAATACAGCATAGTATTCTTAGTGCAGTGTGGCAGAAGATGCATTGCACAGAAGGTGCGTTCAAGGACCATCAAAGTGGGACGAAACGCCGTTCACGTTAAACATGTAGAAACACGTGGACTTCTAAATGTATATTACTATATAATGGCCCATACTTCCAAAATTGATATCCCTTTACGTAAAATTTGATGTAGTTATCATAGTTTAAAGTATCAAATTGTTTACCACAAAGAAATTTACGTCCATACTTATTATCAATAAAAAAATATTTCTAGCAGTCATTAAGTCCAATTAATGATTAATTAATTATGGACAAAATGTGATTAACCGTGATTAAATACATACATATATATTTTTTGTTGTTGTTTTGTTTGTTTTTTATGCACTACTATATATGAAAATACTGATGTCATAACAATACCACTAGAAGGCAGAAGGTACATGTGTATCCACCTGTTGTCAATCAAACAACAGAATATGGTGATGTGACGTGGGATGGCTCGATGCATTTTGAGAAACACCCTATAAAACCACATTTTCCGGACTGTAAGTCGCATCGGTCACAAAAAGCCGAAGTCTCCATGATCATGCATGGAGGATGATCATGGAGGGAGGAGAAGGCAGCAGGAGAAGGAAAGCAAACTACCTTGAGTTTGCCCTTCCAATGAAAAAGTACCAAAAAGTGGTTACATGAAAGAACTAAACAAATTTTAGCTACTTCTAATCTTTATGCAGTCCTTCAAATGGATTCATTGGCTCGCGGCTAAAAATGTCTGCACTTAGCCGGCAAATTAGTATTGATTGTCTGCAGTCCCTGCAAATGTTAAACCAATCCTTCCCACAAACAGTTATCTAATTGTCTCCGACCAGGTGACGCAGCTGACAGCCACCGTGATTCTCCTGGGCAGAATCGTCCTCCTTTCTGCAGCTGGCCGCCTTCAGTGGGCCGGAGTCCGGCACTGTCAGCATCCACATCTGGCGGAAGTTGTGGGCATGCACAGGCTTGGAAGTGCACTGGGCTTTTTCATGGTCATACGCAGCAGCGGAGGCCCAGTTGGACCGCCGCTGGCGGGTATGCGAAAAGGCTGCTTTGATAGTCTTGGACCGCGTATGTTCAACTGTGCATGTGTTAGAGAGAAACCTTTTTCATAAAACATAACCAGTGAAAGAAAGACAAACTTTTTTAACAGAGGTATAGATTTATGTTGTAGATTTTTCCTCTATTATCACCTTTCCATTTTGTATACCACGGGTGGGAATGGGTGTCCTTGAGCCGGTACACCCCCCCGGTCGGCAGCTGTATTATCATGCATTTATAAAAAAATTTACCAACTTACGGTAAATTTTCTTGCAAAGAAAAAAATCTGTTAACCAAAAATCTGACTGAATCTTTAGGGCTGTGAATACAAATGTACAGGGAACCGCTGTATTAAGACTGGCGGCTGGTTTTGTCCCGAGTAAGTCATTAAAAGCACTATAACTGCAGTCACGGTTTTACGCTGCCAATTCTGATACCAATCATCCAGGACTGAAATCGGCCGATACCGGAGACATGGATTAACGATTTATTTATGATGAGTGCTATTGGCCGGGGGTACGGTGAAGGGGAAAAGTCAGGAAAATTCCAATTTCAATTGCAAAGACTGCCTGGGGACCCAAAAAACAGGTAATTACAAAAACAATTAGTCATTAATTAATAAGGGGCGGGGACAACTATTATGCTCCATGTGTTCCAGATCTGTGGAGGAACAGGAAGTGACGTCAGTGTTTAGAGTCGGGTTTCAGCTTGCATGGGTAACAGTAGTCTGTGTTTTGGTTATTGTTACGTTGTAATTAAGGCTGCCAAAAAATGTGCATTAATGGTGGGAAATCATTTATTTAATTAATTACGTTACATTTTTTTAGCATAATTAATGCATGCACATCATGCCAAGCCACGGCTGTCTGTTACGACAACAGACGGGGGAACAGTGTAGCATCCCCATGGAGTCTTTTTTTTTAACCTTCATTCTGACCTAAACCTGCAATGCAATTCCAACACCATATATGAATGTCCATCTCCAACCTAGCCCATTCGTCACTGTAACGAGACTTCCTCATTTTCACTACACAGACTGCGGGAAGCATTCACGGACACTGCGGACATTACAACAACGTTTTTATGATGGGTGTATGTGTGGTCTAAATAAACAGAAATACAAAGAAAAACAAAATCCCCAAAAAATCACTCAAAACGTGAATTAAACTGAACGTCTTTGAACGTAACCCATAACAACACAGTTTAGGTCTGATTCAAATATTCTGCTTTTGAAGAAACCAGTGTTCGATAAACTGATTTTCAGACATCTTAACTTCTTAACTTGATTTAAACTGTCACTTCATTTGGCGCTGTTAATACATACAAATATATCTGTGTGATTTATCTCGCTTTCAATAAAATTTAATTAGAATTGGCATATTTCAAACCTGGTGTGACGTAGTGATTAATCATGATTAATTTGAAAACCGTATGAAAACATGATTAATCTAATTAAAAATGTATTATTTGACAGCCCTGATGATTATTTTTGTGCCTGTTGTGTTGTGTTTTGATTTTCCGCTGATCACCAAACATAAATTTAACCTTAACAGTGACACCTAGTGACTAGTGCAGAATACTACATTCACAATTTGAATGCGTTTTCCTAATCCCTTATATTTGTATTTCACTTCCCTTAAGCCATTTTCATCCTTGAAAATGCCTAATTTAGGTTAAAAAAATACCCCAAAAAATGCTTAAATATGCATTTTAAAGTAATAGAGCACATTCAACAACGTAACATAACCACAAATCAACAGTTTTATTATTAACAATCATTAACATATTGTTAACATATATCATTAACATATTAACGATTGAATTGTTAATATGAAAGACATGCAGTCCATTTCTATAAGTAGGGTTTTGGAATGGATTTCGTTTGTTTACCCAGTCTGCCCTACGATTGACTGGCAACCAGTCCAGGGTGTAACCCTCTCGGCCCAAGTCAACTGGGATAGGCTCCAGCATACCCCGCGACCCTAATGAGGATACGCGGCATAGAAAATGCATGGATGGATATTTGTATCTATTTTTGATCATAAAAACTAATAACAAATACCTTAATTTGAAATGTTTTTGTTATTGATTACTTTGCTTTCATAATATACTTTCAAATAGAGAAAATAATCATCTCCTGTCACTACAATACGAAGCAAGCATCACAAGTTCCAAAATAGCTCTTTAAATCCTCCTTGATGCTCCCATCTAGGAGCAGAAATACCCCCCAAAATTCCCTGTTCTCGCCCGAGCAAGCTGCACGGCTGTGCATCTTCCAGCACCGACCGCCAAGTCCGACAAGCGGGCCAGCATTTGGACTTGATTACAGGGGTTACGGCCCATTTTCACACACAGCTCTATGGTGGATGGGAACAAGCGGCGGTAAATCAGCACCGAGGAAAGCACTCTAACATGGTAATTACAGTTTGGAGTGTTCATTTGATGCCTTTTATTGATTGCGAAGAATATTTGTTGCTGTTTCCCTCTGGCACAATGACTATTTCCATGTGATAAATTATCATTGGCTTTGAAGTAGGGAAGCATTAAGTGCTATTAAATGTCTCTTCACTTTGACTTCATGGCTTAATTACGCTCGTTCCTCCACAGGATCAAAGCGGACGCCCCTGCGTAGGAATGTTGCTGATGAATGTGTTAAGCCTGTGTTGCCTTATTTACCACTTTACATATCTAACTTGTTTGCTGTTGTCTTTAGTGCCGTGACCACAAAGCAAAGCGCACTAATTGCCAGGAAGCCGCCGAATTTACCACCTTTAGATAAAATATAAAAAACCTCCTTGCAACGCTCTACGCCTCATCTGCAGCTCAGTCTTTTGCCGCCGTCTTATCTAACATCTCGTCAGCGAATGAAGATGCAAAGATACCGTATCGCTTTGTGTCACACTCAGGAACGGTGTCATTGTCTGTTTGTCTGTCTAAAAAAAAAACATTCAAAGACGCCATTTTACAAGAAAAAAGGCATTTTACAGGAGAAATTGTAATTTGTTGAGAATAAAAGTTTTAAATTTATGAGAAAAATGTCATAATTTTACAACAAAAAAGGCGTAATTTTACGACAAAAAAGTCGGAATTTTATCAGAATAAAAGTTGTAACATTACAAAAATGTCATCATTTTACGTGAAAAAGGCCCTAATTTTATAAGAATAAAAATTGTGCCATTACAAATAATTTCATAATTTTATGATAAAAAAGTCGTAATTTTACAAGAACAAAAGTCGTAATTTTTTGAGAAAAAGTCATAATTTTACAAGAATAAAAGTCATAATTTTACAAGAATAAAAGACGTAATTTTATGAGAAAAAACTCATAATTTTACGGGAATAAAAGTCGGATCTTTATGACAAAAAAGTAGTAATTATAAAAGAAAAAAAAGTGAATTTAAAAAAAATAAAAGTTGTAATTTAATGAGAATAAAAGTCATTTTACGCAGAAAAAAGGGAAAATTTGTGTTTTTAAAAAGAATCGGAATTATCTGACTCACCGCGAAGTCCTTGAATGACTGTCTTCTGACTGCTGATTGGATGAGCAAGAGAGGGGGAGGTACGCTAAGAAAAAAAAGGTGAAGGAGATTTAGATTGGGTCTGAAAGAAATGACTGCGCAGTAAAATAAAACAGTGTAATTAACGGGAGCATAGCAGTATGTTTTATTATAAGAAGTGTGCTGTAGCCATGTGCTCACGGCCCATGACACGCTAATCGCCAAGATGGAGACTCCAGGAGACGCAGGTTTGTGCAGCGGCAGTTGACTGACTGTGCACTCACAGCTCGGAACAAAATATGCTTTCACTTTTATGTATGCAATTACAACGTGGTAAAGTTAGTTTGACGTTGGATATTCGGCTCCGTGGCTACAGCAGTAGTCCTCCCTCACTGTGCCCGGACTGCTCTCTCATGGTGCGGCGCGCTCGCATGGGAAGTGCCGCTTTAACTGCAGTCTGTTTTTGTAGGGACCGTCAATAAATTATTATTTGGTGAAGAAAAATGCAAATACCAGAAAAATCGCCCGTTCCCAACGGCGTCAGGAAAAGTCTTTTCTCGAGTCGTTTAGAGAAAATAAGGTTTGGAAAGTCTCCAGAAGTTGCTGGGCTGTACATAAGATGGGAAGCCATTCACAGTTAGAGAATACATGAAATAATCGTTCAAAAAAATATCAGCGCATCTATACTCCTAATTTAAAAAATCAACGGGAAAGTATTCAGAAAATAAAAGATTGACTCTCTTTGCAAAGACAGTGACAAACTGGATCGATAGGATGGTTATTGATACCAATTTAGTGCAGAAACAAGCGGTATTGATCAAACAACACTGAAATGCAGATATATGAATTTCAATTGGCTTTTTTGTTTTTATTTTACACAAATCAGTCCAGTGTTTAAATTAGCTCAGATTAGGTTTACCCGTGTAGTCATGACAGGGATTGCCCGAAACAGCTACAAACACAGGGGACTTGTATGACCTTTGGCCTGGGTCAAAGGTAATATTAGGCCGTTTTTCTTGTAAAATTACAACTTTTGACATTGAAATCTTAGATTTGTTTATGTGGCCCTAATAGTCTATCATACCCAACAACAATAAAGAGTTGCAAGAAAAAATACCACAAATGTATAAGAATAATTTGAGTCTTGGTTTCCTACTTCTTTAAGAGCAACACCCGCAATCAATTAATCTATTAACTGATTAATTAATCATCAGAAAAAGAGATGCTTTACACCAGACTTAGCTAACAATAAACAATAGAACTCACTTTTGCGTCTCACAGCAACTAGGGTGTGTTCAAGGACCCCTGAGTGTGAAATCTCAATACTTGACAAAAAAAACTTTGAAGCCGTAAAAATGGTTGGCTTTATTAAACCATTTATTAACCAATGCTGAATCTAGCTAAGATAAAACTGTTTGCGCTCGCATCCAAACAGTACATTTTTAAAAATTACACACATCTATGTGCTTGGTATCGGCCAATTTCACTCACGAATAATCTGTATCGGAATCGGCAGCATAAAACCCTGATCAGAGTATCCCTGGTAGTTTTTTTTAAATTATTTTTCATTTTAAATGCAACAGTAAAAATAGAAAAAACAGCAGTAATTTTACAAGAATAAAGTCAAAATATAATATAAAAATATATTTTGTAAATATATGCAAAAAGTCGTATTCTAACAAGAAAAAAGCTGCAATTTCACAAGAATAAACTCATTATAACATGAAAAAAAATCATTTTAGTAGCATAGAGTTGAAATATAAAGAAAAAATATATTGTTGTTTTTCATTCATTCATTTCCCATGCCGCTTATCCTCATTAGAGTCGCGGATATGCTGGAGCCTATCCCAGCTGACTTTGGGCAGGAGGCGGGGTACACCCTGGACTGGTCGCCAGTCAATCACAGGGCAGCTTTATATCATATAAAAATTAAAAAATATGTATAGTCACATATGGGGAAAAACAGCAAAAACAGCTCATACTGATGTTTTGTCATCAATGTCAAAAAGTTAAGATGCCATTTTTTTCCTGAAATGTATGATATATAACCTTTTTAGTATAGTATTACATGTGTTGGTTTAAAAAATACCAACGTGGCTTCATTTTATTTTCCAGTATGTGGTGGTCGTCGGAAAAAGTTTGAACACCCCTGGGCATGTGTCAATGTGCTTGACGAAGACCTTTGATGGGGAAAATGTTGCTCTACTGCCCTCTAGTGAGATGTTGCTGCTAATACATTTAAAAGTGGGGACACACTTACAATGTATTGTTATGTAATTCAAACAGCAAACAGTACATTAGTGATTAAAAAATAATTATAAATGTGTATAATTTGTAGGGCTGCCGAATGATTACAATTTTAAAATCAGTTTTCCGTTTAAATCATCATGATTAATCATCATGTGCCACTGTATTTTACATCTTATGCTTGTCTCTTCAATGGCAGCAGAACATTTGAATCACGCATTAACAGTCTTTTTAGGAGCCATGAAGCCAGCTGGGATAGGCTCCAGCTTACCCGCAGCCCTAATGAGGATAGGCGGCATAGAAAACGGATGGATGGATGAAGTGTTGCATTCAAAGACACCACGTAACGTGCGTTAGGTTCAGGTGTTTTGATTGTAGATGTATTTCCTGGGAGTGCCAGTCGATGCGCCTCGCCGTGGTCCTTCCCAGGATGATCTGACTAGAGACAGGTTTGTGAGTCGGAGATACATGTATGGGGTTGGAATTGCGCTGCTGTTGTGGTGTCCAGGTCAGAAGGTGACTATAGGGGTGCTATTTCATGTCTAGAGGGCTCTAAAGGCAAAAATCATATTTATAAGGACATAAACAGGCTTTCTATGACAACAACAAACATATTGAATTTATTAACATTGATTCTACTCATTCACTTACTGCGATAGTGTCTGGAGCCAGTTCACCGTGATAAACAAAGGAACAACGTATCTCCTTCCGGTACCAGAACCGTCATTAGAACACGTAATTCCGCTTTATGTCACAACAAGTCGCGTCAACATTTAACTACAATAAAATGTACGCATACAACTGTGATGGATGGAAGAATATGCTTTTTGAGGGGGTTTACATCTGGAACTCCCGGCAAGGCATAATGATGTTGATTTTCTCCAATTTTGGATCATTTGCTATAAAAGTCTTCCTTTCCCCATTTCAGTTGGCCTTGTCCGCTCACAACCCCATCTAGGTTTAGGCCCTAAATGTACTCACCATCAATGACGATCGAGAAACAGACGACGTAGAAGTACGTGTAACTTCTACTTCTACTGTCTCACTGCAACTATGGTGCGTTCGAGGACCGCCGAGCTGCAAAATCTCAGCCATAGCATGCATTTCCCAAAGGAGAACATCTCCACGTGACCCTCGTCAGCATCAAGTCCAATAAAGCAGAACATACCAGGAGACCTTTTGACGTCTTTCACCTGCCTAAAGGAAGCTCTGAGCTCGGGATCTCCACGGAAACGTCTGAAATGTCTGTTAAGTTGACCTACCTTCTTCATCTTCCACCTGACCTTTCAGCTGAGGGTCACGCTGAGAAATGCTGCGCTGGGACATGAAGGAAGTAGAAGGTGAGAGAAGGAGGAAGAGTGGAAGGCTTTGTTGAAGAGGACGCCGGGCAGAAATCAAAGCAGAGAAGAAAGTGCCACAGAAGCAATTACATGGGGGAGAACATGAGGGAGCTGAAAGTGTGCGGAGTTGACCATCAGAGGATGAAGGATAGGAAACAGCCGTGAAAGGGGAGCTCTGCAGTCACCGCTGATTAGCAGACAAACATGACTTGAATGAGGAATGATTAGTCCAACTACAAAGTCTTGACTTTCTTGGGGATAAGTAGCAACCTGAGCTGCATGCCACCTCCGCCAAAAGCCCTTCAAGGCGCTTTCATGTGCATTTTAAATGTCACGATGCTCTGTTGGCGGCCTTTTCTTGCACTTAGTCAACTTAAAAAGCAGTTCTTTTTAGTTTTCCATGTCTTGGATTTTCTAGACACTTTTTTACAGACACTCAGGTCCTTGTCACTACATCGGGTGGTATAAAAAAGTGTGGGCACCCCTGATCATTATCGAGATTTCTTTAAACCTTTAGTTGTTTGGATCAGCATTTTCAGTTAAACAGATGGCACAGTAGACGGACACAGAGATATTCGAGTGGAATGAAGTTGATAGGATTTACAGAAAATGTGCAATAATTATTTAAACAAAATAGGGCAGGTGCATGCATTTGGGCACCCCAGTTGTTTTATTGATTTGCATATCTTTAGCGCTAATCATCGGAACGCAACATTTGTTTAGGTAAGCTCATTGACCCTTGACCTACACACGCAGGTTATGCCAATCACGAGAAAGGGTATTAAAGTGGCTGATTGCAAGTTGTTCTCCTCTTTGCATCTTCTCCAAAGTGTGACAACACGAGATCCTCAAAACAACTGTGAAATGACCTGACCACAAAGATTGCGCAACATCATGGTTTGGGGGAAGGATACAAAAAGCTAGCTCAGAAAGGATGCACGAGGGAGAAGCCGTTTCTGTGCACATGCCACAAACGGAGTCGCTTGAGGTATGCTAAAGCACATTTGGACAAGCCAGCTGCATTTTGGAACAAAGTGCTGTGGACTGATGAAACTAAAATGGACTTATTTGGACGTAACAAGAGGCGCTGCATGGCGGATGAAGAACACAGCATTCCAAGACAAACACAAAGTTATCCACAGTGAAATTTGCTGGTGGCTCCATCATGCTGGGGATGATGCTGGGGCTCCGTGGCCAGTACTGGTACTGGCCATCTCGTTCAAAGTGAAGGTGGCGTGGATTCCAGTCGGTATCAGCAGATTCCTGCCAACAATGTTCACGAATCAGTGACAATTACTTTCATAAAATTGTGACTTTTTTCTCATTAGACTACAACGTTTTGGTATTTTGACTTTGCTCTCGTAATATTACAGTTGTTTTTCCATTTCGGCTCTTTTTTGCTGAACTATTTCCAACAATTTCACATTTCGTCTCATAAATCGTGTTCTCGTAATTATGACTTTATGCCTGTAATATTTTGACTTCACTCTTGTAACATTATGTTTTTCCGCGACCTAATTTTGCAAAAATTACAACTTTAATTTGTCATGATATTATGACTTTTAAAACAGTTGTATTTTTCTTTAATATTTTTACTTTATGCTACTAAAATCATCATCATCTTTATCTATTTCATTATTCTCACAAAATCCCTTCCTTCTTGTAAAATTACGACTGATGCGTCCATTTTTGCTATGTTTATTTTTTGTTTTCTAGTTGAAGTATATTTTTAAAACGTGTCGCAGGTCGATGGGGAAAAAAACAACCTTTGGGCCGCACTTTGCAGTTGTTTGCGTTTCCATCACATTACGCAAACGGTAAAAACGGGCCAAAGGCATCTGATGGGACTGCTTAAGAAAGCCATGAAATCAGGCGATCAATCCATCCTCAACAAGCACTCCGGGATTGAGTTGCATCCAAAGCACATAAAAGCAAATGGTTAGAAGCGGATGACTCTCAAATAACTTTTATTGGGAAGGAAAACTACAGACTTTTACTGCGGCACACTTAGGAGAGGACGATCCCTTTGGAGTTGAACACATGAGTAAAACGGCTTCGCTGGCTGTTTCCTTGAGCGTCGTGGTGGTGATGTAACACCCTTATCAAAATGTGTCATCAAATCCAAAATCAAACCCGGCAGCCCATACCTTGCCAACCATTCCCTCCTGACCCCTGACCTCTCCGAGTGCACTTTGACCCGAGCTGACAGCACCCATTTGGAGCGAATGGCTTCAACCGACGTGAGCGTCGGACTCCAACAGTGACACAAAAGTAAAACAGCAGGCGGGGTAGAGTGCTGTGAAAATGCGAGGAACAACCGTGTCGGACTTTTGCGGATTTCTCTTTGACGATTCAGTTTTTTGTTTTTGCAAGGCGTGGTCTGGTGTACACCAAATGACATGACAGCATCAAAACCTTTACTTTAACTAAGAACTAATTATCCATCTTCTATGCCGCTTATCCTCATCGGGGTCACAGATATGCTGGAGCCTATCCCAGCTGACAAGAGGCGGGGGTACACCCTGAACTGGTCGCCAGTCCATGGCAGGGCAGACAAACAACCATTCATACCTACGGACAATTTAGAGTTGTCAATTAACCTAACGTGCTTTTTACGAGTACCCTGAGGAAACCCACACAAACATGGCATTACTCCACACAGAGATGCGGAACGGAGATCCAAACGCAGGTCTTACAGCTCTCCTGACTGTGTGGCCAACATGCCACTGTTGCCAACTATCAGTAAAAAGAGTTGCTATTGGCTGTTACAGGGTCATTTTTCCCCTTTATTTATAATGAGTAATATTGGCCAGGGGTGCCGTATGAAGGGGAAAAGTCAGGACAATTCCATTGTCCCTCAAATGCCAGGGGACCCACAAAACCCACCCCTGTTCCGGGCTACGAGATCTATGAAAAAAGAAACCATAAAATCATTTTATTATTGAGGCAAAAACATATTGGACCTTTTGAATAGAACGTAAGAGAATGTGACACTTCCAGAGGATGACACACCTTCTTTAAGGAGACTTTGTATGTGAGAGTACATTGGTGGAACTTCCAGGTATCGGTGGCCGATCGACCCCTACCTAAATCAGTTTTTATTAGAGGGGAAAAAGAGAGATTGACCGATATCACATTTTTATGCCAATCAAATTCTGCGGGCATGTGTACAAGAAACGACTAATGTGAGTCCAAGCACGGCTTTTAAAGGCCTAATGAGACACTTGCTCCCAGGTGTGCCCAGACAGCTCCGCCCAGACAGGCCCCTCAGGTGTACAACACATAACACAGTCCCCTTTATGTGTCTCTGCTGTTTAGTCATGTCTCTGTGGCAGTGATGACGTTGTCGTCCAAAAGTCTCATACTGTGTGATATGGAGTCGTATGATAAAAACGCTGCGAAATCCAATACCTAAAAGCTCTTGTCGAGTGCAAGATGTTAAACCCGACCCGATATGAGCAAAATAATACCTACAAGACCGCAAATCTGGAAGAGACGCTGGGCTTTGCTGTGTGTTCATGCTGCCATCTTGCATAAGTACTTTTGCTTCTCAAATAGTGGGCCGGGATCCCCCTGGGGGAGGCGGTGAACTGTCAAGGGGGGCGTGAGATGCAGGGAGGACTTTCAGTATTAGCGCAGACCTACCAACATGTATGAATTTCATGTACCCATCATGCAATTTGACTCTGGATGCTTCACTGAGATCCAATTCGTTGCATTTTGTTGGTTTCATTTTCAAGTTCACTTGGGGGGGGGTGCAAAAACATTTCTGTCCCCCATGGGGGGCATGATAGAAAATAATAGAGAACCACTGTGTTGCCATTTTTGATGACAAAGCACGTATTGTTCTGTAGTTTCTGTTCTTGCTGAGCAGCAGGGGGTGCTGCTGAGAGCCATCAGTGTCCAGTCAGCTTCCGTGGCACATTGAGAGCATAGTGGAGCTCGACACATCCATGAATCATTTGAGCAATGCTGCTTAAAGAGCGGGATCCAAAACAAATGTTTCTTAATCTTTATTAAATTACTACTCATTAAACTCGAGCCTCATTCGGACTTACCTGTCAGTGTGTCAGAAAGAACGTTGTCTGATAAATTAAACAATAAAATATCCCAGCTCACTGTGCAAGCCTCCACCTCTCAGTGGGTCACCAGCTTCCTGACTGACAGGAGTCAGCGCGTGAGGCTGAGGAGCCACACGGGTGCTGGATGTCACCCGGACCACCAGCATTGGCGTCCCCCAAGGGTGTGGCCCCTCTCCAGTTTTCTTCTCCCTCAACACTAATGACTGCACTTCAGGGGACCTTTCTGCGAAACAACAACAAGACAGTCATCAGTGTCATCTGCGTACAGATAAGAGGGGCCACTCACACCCCAGTCACAAACTGTTCAAACTCCTCCCCTCGGGGAGGCGCTACAGAGCACTGTACGCCAAAACCACCAGGCACAGACACTCTTTCTTCCCCCAGGCTGTCACTGTACGCCAAAACCACCGGGCACAGACACTCTTTCTTCCCCCAGCCTGTCACTGTACGCCAAAACCACAAGGCACAGACACTCTTTCTTCCCCCAGGCTGTCACTGTACGCCAAAACCACCAGGCACAGACACTCTTTCTTCCCCCAGGCTGTCACTGTACGCCAAAACCACCAGGCACAGACACTCTTTCTTCCCCCAGGCTGTCACTGTACGCCAAAACCACCAGGCACAGACACTCTTTCTTCCCCCAGGCTGTCACTGTACGCCAAAACCACCAGGCACAGACACTCTTTCTTCCCCCAGGCTGTCACTGTACGCCAAAACCACCAGGCACAGACACTCTTTCTTCCCCCAGGCTGTCACTGTACGCCAAAACCACCAGGCACAGACACTCTTTCTTCCCCCAGGCTGTCACTATACACCAAAACCACCAGGCACAGACACTCTTTCTTCCCCCAGGCTGTCACTGTACGCCAAAACCACAAGGCACAGACACTCTTTCTTCCCCCAGGCTGTCACTGTACGCCAAAACCACCAGGCACAGACACTCTTTCTTCCCCCAGGCTGTCACTGTACGCCAAAACCACCAGGCACAGACACTCTTTCTTCCCCCAGGCTGTCACTGTACGCCAAAACCACCAGGCACAGACACTCTTTCTTCCCCCAGGCTGTCACTGTACGCCAAAACCCCCGGGCACAGACACTCTTTCTTCCCCCAGCCTGTCACTGTACACCAAAACCATCAGGCACAGACACTCTTTCTTCCCCCAGGCTGTCACTGTACGCCAAAACCCCCAGGCACAGACACTCTTTCTTCCCCCAGCCTGTCACTGTACACCAAAACCACCAGGCACAGACACTCTTTCTTCCCCCAGGCTGTCACTGTACGCCAAAACCACCGGGCACAGACACTCTTTCTTCCCCCAGGCTGTCACTGTACGCCAAAACCCCCGGGCACAGACATTCTTTTTTCCCCCAGCCTGTCACTGTACACCAAAACCACCAGGCACAGACACTCTTTCTTCCCCCAGGCTGTCACTGTACGCCAAAACCACCAGGCACAGACACTCTTTCTTCCCCCAGGCTGTCACTGTACACCAAAACCACCAGGCACAGACACTCTTTCTTCCCCCAGGCTGTCACTGTACGCCAAAACCACAAGGCACAGACACTCTTTCTTCCCCCAGGCTGTCACTGTACGCCAAAACCACCGGGCACAGACACTCTTTCTTCCCCCAGGCTGTCACTGTACGCCAAAACCACCAGGCACAGACACTCTTTCTTCCCCCAGGCTGTCACTTTGATGAACACTTGAACACATCTCAAAGTTGTTTGTCTATCTAAGCATACTTGGCCCATAAAGCTGATTCTGATGTACAAGCCGGACTTCTTTATTGAACATATGCCACTAATTCGGCTCAAATAAGCGACGCGGTAATGTTTATCGTCTGTACACCTCGCACAAGGCTTCTTTGAACGCTGTGGCTGATTTATCACTGGGCGGCTACCCACCATTACACCATAAGTGTGAAGTGCACAGAGAAAAGGATGCATTCCTCGGCCTGCGGAAAGAGCTACAGTTGTCATGGGAGATTTAAATCTAAGTTGAAATCAGAACAAATGTTGTCCATTCCGGTCTGACGTACAGTATACAGTGAATACTTGAACAGCACATTCAATTGTTAGTTTATGAAAATAGACCATCAGGAACCGAGAACAGTCAGGGCACTGAGAAGCTCACTATCATGGGGTTGTTTTTTTTTTGCTCTTCAAAAAAAGTGCCCCCCACTGGTTGAACTACTCTTTTCCCACTTCTGGGATTTTGTGATTATTTTAGTTTGTTAGCCGTCACCCGGTTTTGATCGCATTGGCTGCCATACAAGTGGTTTGGTCCATTGGTGCAGTCAGTGTTCACACCTGCCTCACTCAGGAGTTTCAAGTGGACCTTGCCCTCTCTCGGGTGGTCTTGGTCCGCCTGGTTGAACTAGACATGGGTTCAGTGGACTGCATTCACACTTGACCAAATTGCCAATATTTAATAGGTTGTTTTATAGATTATTAATGGAGAAAAATGGCCCTGTGTGAAAAACTGATTTTACCAGAAACCTAATGGGTGGTTGGGCCAGAACTCACAATGAGTCTCTTACAGCTCTCTGGAGGAATTTAGCAGAATTGTTGTCATTCAGTCAGGTTGGTGGCATTTTCAGCATGAAGTGTCTTTTCAAGGCCATTTCTCAAGGTCCACAGCATCTCAATAGGAGTTGTTTTTCTTCAGGCATTCAAAGGTGGACTTGCTGGTGTGTTTTGGATCATCGTCCTGCTGCAGAACCCAAGTTGGTGTCAGCTTGAGGTCACCAACAGATGGCCAGACATCCTCCTTCAGGATGTTTTTGGTAGACAGCAGAATTTATGGTTCCATATATCAAAGCAAGTCCTCCAGCCCCAGACCATCCCACTACCACCACCATATTTTACTGTTGCTATGATGTTCTTTCTCTGAAATGCGCCAGATGTAATGGGACACCCACCTTCCAAAAAGATACTCTTTGGCATGACGAGAAAAAAGGTTTTTTCCCCCGTCATGCCAAAGAGTATTTTCCCCAAAGTTCTTGGGGATCATCAAGATGTTTTCTGAGAAAAGACGAGCACTTTATTTTTTATTAAGTAATTAATAAATGGGGTGAGGTGCCAACATGATTTTTGTCATGGTACCCAGAATTTCTGGCTGCACCCCTGTTACTGGCTATAAGATATGTGAAAAAAGAAACCATAAAATCGTCTTATTATATAGGCAAAAACGTTTTGGACTTTTTGAAGAGAGCATAATATGACTGCACGGGGACACTTCCAATTAAGGTCTACAGTTTTTTGGATATTGTTGTGGGTTCTTTTGTGACCTCTTGGAGAAGTCATCCCTGCGGTCTTGGGGTAATTTTGGTTGCCCGGTCAATCCTGGGAAAGGTCACCAGTGTTCCATGTTTTGCCATTTGTGGATAATTGCTCTCACTGTGGTTTGCTGGAGTCTCAAAGCTTTAGTAATGGCTTTATAACTCAATTAATTTGAGTTAAATAATTTCTTAACAGGCGAGGCAATCGCCTTTTCACACAGGGCCATGGAGGTTTTCTCCCTTTACCATAAAAAGTTTGGTTTAAAAAAATTGCATTTTGTGTTCAGTTGTGTTGTCATTGACTAACATTTAAACTTGTTTGACTAGAGCTGAACTTTTCAAGCGTGGCAAACATAACGAAAACAATTTTTCACACCAGCAACTTTGTCCCTCCCAACGCAGGAATCTTTATTCATCCAATTTCACTTGTGTCTGTTGCGCTCTAGTCTTTTCTTCCGCTGGGCAAAGTTTAAGGTCAGGACAAACCCATAGAAATGCTTTGCCAGAGAGAAAAGTCCCACCACCTCAAGTACACGCTCATCTCCGGGCTTGTCGCGGTTCGGTCCATACAGTTCTATTTATCCTCCCCGCTTGGCTCTTTTGTCCAAGTGGAACGGGGGCCTCCCAATGACACAAGGCCTGTTCCTGTAAAACGAATAATGACAGAGATTTGCGCAGGCTTAGCATTCTTTCTCCCCTTCAGTGCAACAAGGGGAGGGGGACGGCATGGGGAGAACAGTCCGAGTGAGGTTTGCTTAAAAGAAAGTCCAAGAGAGAGGGGCTATCATTTTGAGAAGATTGCACGACGGCATCGCGAGCTCCTCGCTAAACTAATTCTGGTGGTTTCCCGGCCGCAGTCATCCTCTCCCGTAGATGCAGACACCCAAGTCCAAACCGCAGAATATCTTCTCGCAAATCCACATAAGGAACCCCAGATGTGGGAGGAGATGAGGCAGGAGGGCAAAGGGGAGGTCTCACACGCTCAGACGCCCCATAGCAGAGGCATGTGCGCACAGCGTGCCAGCAGACAACTCGGATGCACAGACAGCTGCCATTTCTCTCTTCTGCCTCTTACATTTCTCCCCTACTCCTCCTCTTCCCTTCTACTTTGGCCCGCACTTTTCCTCGGGCGCGTATGAAGGCAGGTCCCGTTGGAGGGAGAGCGCTTGTGTAATCTCGGCTGCACATGAGCGCCACAGGCTCGGCTGGAAAAGTTCAGCAAAAGGAAACGTTTGAGAGGAAGGAACACCTCAGAGGTGGAGGAGAAGAGGAACCATTTGGATTTAAGGTGCAGGAACCATGCCGGGCTCGCTGGTGCTGCTGCTGCTGCTGCTGCTGTCCCTGCTGCTGCTGTCCACAGGAAGTGAGTCCAGAAGGATCAGGAAAAGAGGACTCAACCACAAGGTGGGTTTCATAACATCACCTTTGCACGACGGCACCAGTTCTTCTGTGCATTCCTTGTGTCTGAGGAAGCTGAAGGCTCATGGTGGTACAGGCAAAGAGCATGAAGGCAAACTGGTGTTTATTTCAAGTGACAAGACTCTCTAGGCCGCTGACTTATTTCATGTAAAACGAGACGCATCACAAATATGAGCGCTCGAAATGCAGTCCCGCAAATCCGATAAAAAACGTCTTTTTTTATATTCCATGTGTACTGCAAAGGCCTTTGTAGTGGAATACTGCACTACTTGTGACTAGCCCAACCACTTGTTGTCAGGCAGAATTCGTTGGGGCGCAGCCGTGTGTGCCCCGGGAAATAAACACACTCCAAAAAACAGAATAGTCACATTTTCTTTTGCACTTTTACAGCCCCCTTCTGCCAACACGAGCCCGGAAACAGCCCTACTCTGGCAGGCGATTGGATGAGAGGAAAAAGCTTTGATTTTGTAGTGAAAAATGGACAATCGGTTGGAAAAAGTCTCATATTTTCACTGGCGAGGGGTACCCTGGATGCCAAACCAGTGTGTGTGTGTGTGTGTGTGTGTGTGTGTGTGCAAGCAGACGGGGCCCCTGCTTGTTAACTCAGCTCAGTGTGGCTGACTGATCAAAAGTTCACCGTAGCGTGTTTTGCCTTGTCATCCTCTCGGGCTTCCATGTTCTCACTTTCTGGCGAGTTCACACCCTCGTTGGCGCTTCCTCTCACATTTTTCCCTCCGTGGCCCACTGGGCCTTGGGCTTTCTCGCCGGAACGCCGCACGTAAACTATGTGTGTCTTGGCTCGCTCTTCCCAGCTCTCTTTCGGTCGTGTGCGCACAGTTCGGATCAGGCCTCCATGCTGTAATGGGAACACGCTGAGAAGGCTGCTCAAAACCTGTGCCTTCCACGCATACCAGCGGCCCTAATGACGACATTTGGACCGTGCTAAGCCAGCCGTGGAACATACCCGTGGAATATAAAATGGGTTTTTGTGCTGTTTTTGCTGAATTTGTGTTATTTGTTCGAGTAAACCTGTTGACATTTCCAAAAGACGCAATTCGTAGCGTCAGATTCATCGGTACTGCATCTCGGCGCGTTCTGCGGTCATCTGTTTGGATGTTGCGCTCCAGATAGGGCAGGGTTCGGGAACCGTTTGGGTTAAGAGAGACATAAACGACACATATTGTCAAATGTATTTTCGTGAGAGCCTTTTTTTTTTTTAAGTGAATACAACTAAAAGTGCGCCAACAATTTTAGAAGATAATAAGTCTCTGAATTGGATGGATGAAAGTGCTGGGAAGGTTTGATATTTGGAATGTTATTCTTAACACTGTCATACCTGTCATGTTTTACTTTAAAATGTCAGAATAAAAACATACACAAAACATTATAAAACAAATTTTTACATGTAATTGTAATATTATGACTTTATTCCCATATTATTTTTTTCCCCAACCCAATATTCCAAAAAATACAACTTTATTTTGTTTTGTTTGTTTCTTAATATTGCGACATTTAAAAAATCAAAATGAACTCTGTTACAAAAAGGACATTGTTTTTACTTATAATATTACTTTATATTTCTTTTTGTTAAATTATGACTTTTTTCTCCTAATATTTTTACTTTCTACTCATAAAATTAAAGCATTTTTTCAATATCCGCTGTTTTTTTAATGTTTCAATTTCTTCAACTTTTCTTTTAATTATGACTTTATTCCTGTAATATTTTGACTTTATTCTCCTAATATTATAACCTTTTCCATAACCCAATAATTACAACTTTTTTGGTTAGATTACAACATTTTTCTCCTAATATTTTGACTTTATTTTTTGTAAAATTACTGCTCATTTTTTAAGTTTTGCTGTTTCCTTAAGGTTTTTTGTTTAATTATATTTTTAGATTGTGCCGCAGGCCAATAAATCACTCGGACTGCACTACAAACACCCGTTTTGTAGATTTAAAAAATATTTTACATATATTTTAAGTAAAAACCAAATTAAAATAAATCAATGTTTTGGTGTTAAGAAACGTCTGAGAGCCATATGTGGTCATCAAAAGAGCTACATATGGCTCTCCAGCCATAGCTTCCCTACCCCTAGTAGGTACCCCTGGTAATCAGTTTTGTATTCCCACATGGTATCGCCATATGGGAGCAAATATGAGGTGTAAGAAAAAAGATCAAAATACAGTATAGTAGACTATTTGTACTGTATGGGATAAAGTTATGTGATGCATTCAAAGTCTGACAAGCAAAGTGGAAGAAGGCGCCACTCGCATTAAACATGCAAAAACAGGGATTTCTAAATGTATATTTTTATTTAAAAAATTAATAATGGCCCATATTTTTATATTTGATGTCCCTTTACATACAAAATAATGTAGTTATTGTAGTTGCGTATGAAATGGTTTAACACAAACATTTACATCCCTACCTATTGTAAATAAAACCTATTTTTAGCTGTGATTAATTGTGAGTTAACTATGTATACAATGCGATTAATCTGGATTCCATATTGTAATCAATTGACAGCCCCGGTTTTAACCAACAATATGCGATACACTCAACCACAAACGTGTGATGATTTAGCATTTCATTCATTTATGAAAAAACAAAATCGACTGACGGCGCGCTGTTCGAACCGTGACGTAGTGAAGGACGACTGTATTTGAAAGTAGCTTAAACAGGAAAGGAAAAACAGGCCTGAAGGTGAGTCTTGCGGTTTTTCACAGCAACGAGTTATTCTTTGAAAGCGCCACCAAGTGATGCAAACATGCACACACAACACAACAGTCTGGCGCAGACCCGCACAACCAAGTCCATGTGCAGGAAGCGTTGCCAAAAAGCTTCGCCGTTTCATTTATTTGATGAGACGTGATAGTTTGGTGACAGCCGGCTACTCTGCTCTCACTCAGAAACACATCAGACTCCAAACAAAACCAAAACATACCCACTCAAGGAGACTTCCAGCATTTATGGATGTGATATTTAGCAGAAGGGAAGTTCTGGGAGAGTGGAATCTACAAGGAGATGGTTGATGTTATCATTAAAACAGCAAAGTGTGCGTAATCCATGCTCAACCTGTATTATCTTTACATAGAATTTATGTTTTGGGGACGGTTTGTCTTGTGTCACGTGCTGCAGAGGTGAACATTTGCCCTCAAACTTGCACTCGCTCGTTTACTGTGCGTTTCTGTGTTATGCTCCGGGCCAATACTCCATATTCACGGCATTTTACAAAAGTCTGCTTGGAAGTTGCAGAAAGACTGCAGAGATTAGGTAAATATGTAATATGACTGCATTCAAGATACTAAACAACCCCATACTTGATTAAATTCAAACATCCGCCATCCTTTTCT